>SCDT01002630.1:11724-23842 GCA_004143765.1 Drosophila melanica
CAAATTTTAGTTCTTGTTTTAGCTTTAAATGTCTGTATTTTGGACAATTGTAGGCCGATTTGAGAAAAATATATATCGTTATACTCTTGAAAGTCCATAGAATCGATATCCATTAAAAATTTGGAATTTTAAAATTTTCGAAATTTTGACAAACTCTTGTGATTTTTGTTAAATTTGGTCAAAATTTGGAATGTGAACTTTTTAATGCCATATACATTTTTGACAGTTTTTCTTTAGCTGTTATTCTAGTGTGAACGAGTTTTGTGCAGTCGGTTATCAAACTCCCATAACTGTTTAAAAACTAAACCGATTTTCAAGGTTAATTTGAATTTGGTCATGGTTTCTTATCGAAATTAAAGTTAAATTTAATTTTTGTTTGGAAAAAACTCATAAATTAAAAAGGACGATATTTTCCTTCATTTTGCTAGCGCAAAAATTTTTGTATAAGTATTTTGATGTAGTTTTTAACAATTTCGTATGAAATATTGTATTTTAAGTCTCCGACAAAGTACTGAGATATTTTATAGCACTGTTTGAAAGCCGTAAATTGATTAATAATCTTGCTGAACACAAAATAATACACATATGTATATATAATGCATATAAATACAAACAAAAAAAAAGAAAACTATTACATTTGTTAATGAATTCAGTTAATTTTATTTACTCAATTTGCTTGCGTACCACATATTAAACAATTAGCTGCAAATGAAGCTCGACAAACAGTTGCAATTAGCACGCACAAAATGCACTTAATTATATAATAAATTCAATTGACAGCTGTGCTTCTTTCCAATTCTGCCCCTTTTCATTATCCACTTCCACCGGCGATGTGTGAGGTCTCATTAAAATGTCTACTCTTATATCATGCATAATTCCTCACTTATTTATGAGTTATGCGTTATCTTTATTTATGCACTTGTGTGCCGTTGATTTTATTTTATTTTTTTATTTAATTTTATTTGCATTTTCTTTTTTATTTTTTTTTTTTTTTTTTTAAGTGCGTTTGGCTAATTGGCTTTTGTGGGCTTATCTGATTGCAAAATGGTATTAAGCTTTATGGCTGCCTGATGTTAATTATAAATTACCCACTCTCCTCTAGCCTTGACCTCGATTCGTGGTTTGCCTTTAATTTGGTTTCATGCTCTGAAAAATCACAACGGAAAATCAAAGAAAATCCGGTACTAACTCGTATTTGCTGCAGGCAAGGTTTTTATTGCCGACTTACAGGGAAAAGGAATAAAATAAAAATGAAACGAAACAAAACAAAACAAAACAAAACAAAGCAAAGCAGAAAAAAAGAAGAAAATTTAATCAAAAGTGTATCGGAAAATGTTATGCTAACAATTTCAAAAAGAATTGCCTTTCAGTCCTTCTGCGTTTCATTCAAATATTACAAATAGATTTCTATATCTATATGTATTTATCAGTTACAGAAACCGAACCAACTTCCTCTTTGGCAACGTATTTATATTTTAGGGGCCGCAGCTAAAAGTTTGCCGAAAAGTTCATTGTTATGCGCAGATTTTATTTTGGATTTGTTAAAAACGAACATATTTTTGTTGCTCGAAAAAAAAAAAAACTGTCTGAAATGTAAATACGAAAAAGAGCAACAATGGCAGGTGAAGTCCATGGCAGACTGAAACAAACATTTACATAGATTCTCAGATTCGGTGTTTGCGTATTTTCTTCTCTTTATTTTTATTTTCCACCATCGACAATGCGTCCATTGAAATTTGCATGTAAATTTGTTTTCCTGCAGGTAGCCAAAGCAATCGCTGATAGTCGAAATCGAGGCGCACATCTAAGTGATATGTGGTATCTGCTATGGAAGCGTGCTCTGCTAACTGTCGGCGCGCATTAAAGCATTACGCATACGCCACGCTTGACCACACACACACACACACACACATGCAGCCAAATGACGTCAGGCAAGATGTTGGCATATTTTGCGCTGTATTTAGCAGCTTACCAAGGCATATTAATTAACTTTTATGAGAAGGCAACCAACACACATGCACACACACACACACATGCTAACATTACCAAACACTACAACCGAGCCATGCGGCGTATGTGTAATATTTCATTTAGGGCCTTGGCACATGGTCGTGGCGGCAGCCCTCTTTTATCCGAGCTCCTTTGGGTCGCCGAGATTTATTGCCTGCTTCAAAGATAAAGTCATTATTATGGCATTATAAAAGATGGCAAGCGCTCCCTGTAGCGCTTAAAGATATGAATCTTTGATGCATGTAATTGCCGTCTCGACCCTTATATGGTCTTATCATTGATATCCGGCTTGCTGCTCGCTGTTTGCTCGCTGGTTGCCGTTCGCTCTCGCAATTATGTTAATTTTTTGCCGTAATTTTATCGCTTGTTTGACGGACTAATTAAAATTTTATTGGCCACAAACACGACGCATGTCGACAGCCATCAGCTGTCAGAATCTGCTTGCAGCTGCCGCTGCTGCTGCTGCTGCTTGTATGCGTTTGTAAACAAGGACACTGTGCATTAATTATGCATGCCATCCCAAATTGACAGCTGCCACGCCCACCAAGGCAAGCGGCCAACTTAAAGCAAATGTATCTAAGCATAATCAATGGCTGCGGGGCGACTTTGGGTACACGTGAAAAACGACAGTGAAATTCGATCGTCCCCAACTGGCAGCCAGCAAATATTTGACCTGAAATGCTTAAGCTCCCTGTGCCTCCGTCGCACTCACAGCACTCACAGCGGCCATTTGGCAGGCATTCAAAATGCCAGCCCATCGAAGTTGGCGCAAAAATCATGCAAGCCCCTAGCAGCCATGGCCGATGCATGGCGCCTACACAGCGCGACAAAATGGCCGACAAAATGGCGGCGGCGGCGGCGGCGGCAACAAAGTCAACGTCGCATTTGGCAAGTTGAAGGTGCGCTTTAAAGCCAGTTGACAAGGTCTTAAACGGATTAACAGCAACGTTGTGATAACTCAATTTCTGAAAGTTAATTAACGTGGTCAAGTGCCTTTGGTACTTACTCTCAATACGATTCGAGTGGTAGCTTATCAAAACTACTGCAAAGCTTTTACGCTATATAAATAGTTAAATACTATACTGACACTACAAATAAATAATAATAAGTTATTTGGTTAAAAAGTTGTTAAGTTGATAGTTAATAAGTTATTTCAATACTATGAAAATCTACTACGGCTCCTATTGCTCAGATAGTGTATGCGCTCCTCGGCGTGCGTTCAAATTTACGATACTGACTTTTGCCTTGTGTTGCGCATTTGATTGAATTTCCCGACTGCAGAGTGGCATATGTTGCATATGTGTTGCCAGTTCGTGGCATAAAGTTTATTGAAATCGATCGACTTCCTCTTGGACTTTTGCACGTTGTGCAGTTGATATTTGCATATAAGTAAAATGGGCCAGCAAATGCCTGAGATTTATGTTAATTTATTGAATTTCATTTGATTCCATCTCCACCTTGCACTGTGTGTGTGTGAGTGTGCTGAAATCTTGCGAATGCGAATACGAAAGCAAATTCAATCAAGTTTATGCATAAATTACCAGCCAAGAAGCTGAAAAAGGTAAATTTCAAGCAAGGCGCATCATAATAGCAACAACAACATCTGCAACAACAACAACAACAACAACAACAACAATTCGTTGCCTTCATTTCTTCGTTCACTTTATCTTTATAATGGCAAAAGTTTCAAGTTGAGAGTCTTGCCCTTTTATACCTTTTTGCTATATACACACAGGCTTACGCCGGGCATGGTCACCGCAGGGCACGTCGTTAAAATGGCCGCTCAAAAGGGGCCGCCGTTTGTTGTTCATTATGTAATTGAGGTGCGTGCAGGTTGCGGAGCCAGCCAGCATGCAGCTCTTTGTGGCTGCTGTTTGAATAATTTATATGCTAATTTAATTATTGTTCAATTTGCACAGTTTATTGTAGCTCTACTCAAATGTACCCACAATGACGAGTGCTGAATGCCGAATTTTTAATGTGTTTTTTATACCATCACCGGACTTTTTCTTTTTTTGTTCTAAGTTGACCTGGTTAATTCGGAGTGCTTTTTAAGGTAGCTCTGTAGGTGCAGTAGGTCCATTTGGTGTACAAAGTCAACGATGGTCGTGCAGAACACCACTTGCAGCAGCCTTTTAAGGGTGTTCGTAATGACTGCGAATTGAATTACAGTCGCATTCGGATTTGGCTTCCAGGCCATGAAGCCGAGGCCAACGGGACGATAGTCCGCCACTGGCAATCGGGCGCTGAGCTGAAATTGGCCAAAGTTTTTCGATAAAAATGGACTGATAATTAAAGCCAGTGAACCAACCAGAAAGCTGATAATGTCTTTAGCGACTTCGCGACTCTCTTCTTGATTGCCGCTTGGAAACTCTAATTTCCAAATGTAGTCAAACAGTTTTTTGTGCTCCCGCTGCTGAACCGTTGCCGCACAAACGACCGGCAGCATCATTGCCAGCTGCCAGGTTAGGCTCAGACCCGCCGAGGTTAACCGCTGGTCACGTGTTGGAGGCGGCTCTATGCCCATCCACTCGGCTTCATCCTCGAGGTCGTCTTGGCTCTTCTGGCGCTGCAAAAATTCGTTCTCATCGTAGGTGAATTCGCGCACAAACAGGCCACATTTGAAGCACAACACGACGAGAAGCCAACAAAATGTTGTCCTAAAGTAGTGGGCAGCCGAATGTTGCATTCTCTTCAGCATGGGTTGCACTTGCAGCAGTTGACGCAGCAGCTCCAGCTCCTTCGGCAGGTGCAGCTGCTGCAGCGACTCACTTAGCGATTGCAGCAGCGCTGCATGCAACAGATGATAGAAATGCTGAAGAGCCAGCAGCACAGCGAAAAGCAAATGAACTGCACCCATCGCATAGTTGACGGTATTGTAGCCGTTCTCGTCATCCGGTGGCCAGTCCAACCAAAAGCGCTTGAAGCACTGCATTAGCAGCAACAGAATCTGCACAGTTCCCAGCATAAACAGCAGCCCGGAGCATTTGAGAGCGAAACGGTCGCGCAGCAACGAACTCAAATGCTTAAATGTTAATTGCGCCTGATACACAATGGACCAAAGTCGTTGCCTGAGAACCAAGCATCTGGTGATTATCCACACGAAGGCCACATTGTGGCACAACTGGTTAACGAAATCGAAGGCATCCAATTCGGGACGGGAATTCGGCTCCAGGGTATTCAAATGGTCATTGTAGCGGTCCCTCTCGCAGCGCAGATACAAATGCACAAAGTTGAGCAGAACAAGAAGCCAGCCGGGGAAATACAGAAAAAAGAAACAACTGCCGCGTTTCTCATAATACTGTTGCCGGGCTCTGTCGTAGCGCAGCCTCAGAAAGCCCACAGAGTGCAGGATAATGCACAGAATTTTAAGCAGCTGATAGAGCAACCCAAAGCGCCACATGTTGACAATCAACTGAATCGAATGTATTACTTGCCGCACTCATTTATATTGCTGATGCATTTTGTTGACAAATAGTGTCTAATTATCGGGTAATTCAGTCCAGTTCGTCATACACATACCAGCGATACACCTGGCTAATTGTCTGGGTCACATTACTATCGAAATTGTCCTGCGTGTAGCCGTTGGTGAAGTTGATTTGCGTGTGTGTGTGCTGCAGCAAGTACAGGCAGAGGGAGAACAGCGCCAGGCAGACCATTTTAACGGAGGTGCCCAGGAGCATGGGCAGCGTCAGTTGTAGCCGATGGGAGTTCAGGTGGAGGATGGCCAGGGGCAAGGGCTTCTGGCGCAGCAGTGTGGCCGGCAAATTGCTGCAAAACTGTGCAAAACATTTAATTAGCCAATGGACAAAGAACAACTGGGGAAAGCATCAAACTGACCAACATGCTAATGACATCCCGTTTGTGCTGTGGCTTGACAAAGGGCCGGACTATGGGCAGCCCGAAGGGCATCGGCAGCGTTTGATGGCGCAACAGGCACCACGACTTCATTTTAAAAAACTCCAAACGATCCTCCAGCAGCAGATAATTCGTATAGAATTGCCAGCGCTGCTTCTGCAGATCGTACGAGCTGATCAGCAGCGTTATAAATGGCATCAGCAGCAGCGCCAAATGCACCAAATGGAGTCGATCGATGCTCTGCAAGGCGGCGGGTGTCCAATTCATCAGCAGCTGGCTGAAGCGCAGCACAATCAATGCCACAAAGCTGAGCAGATGCAGCGCAAAGTAGCGAATGATGCGCCAGTGCACGTTCCAAATGCTCGCCTGTTCCCGCAATATGGTACGCAAGATGGCCACCCGGGAGCTGGTCATGTGCTGGAGGAGGAACACGTTCAGCGCACGGTAGATGCTCGCCAGCCAGATGAGATAGTTGCCCAGGAAGAGCAGCTGCATGTGGTAGATGAGGGCGACGCCAGCTATGAAGCACGCCTGATAGCCGTAGTACATGTGGCACTGCCAGCCGAACAGCAGCAGCAGCTCCCCGGGCAGCAGCAGCGTCAGCACACACTCCCTCCAGAGCGGCACGCACATCATGTCGCCCAGGATGCGCTGCAGTGTGCCATGTATGGCCGCACAGGCGTTCAACAGCTTGGTCAGATGCTGCCGCAGCCGCAGGAAGTAGATGTAGAGCGGCACGAAGAGCAGAAACAGGAGCCGATCGTAGACCCAGCACTGGCTGAGCCACAGATACGCCAGTGAGCCGATCATGTTTACCACGCCCATGATCTGCACGTAGAGCTGTTCGTCCCACACAAAGCTGGAGTCCTGGCCATGGCCGACGTTGTAGTAGCCCAGGTAGATGCCCAGTCGACCCGTTACACGCCACACGCACAGCAAATGGCACAGACAAAAACCTTTAGCCGTTGTGTGTGTACGCATCACTGCCAGCTGCTTGCAACACTGAGTGCCACAAAAGTGTTGCCGCATGTTAATTAGCTTTGCCCATTGAATGATAAGTGGCACATTTTATTCACTCGCACAGAGAACGAGCGAGTGAGTGTCGCTAAAAGGATACTTGAACTACGACGACAAGCAATATTTCATGCTCTGTTTATTTTGTGGAGGAGCGACCTTTAACAGTTTTCAGTCTGTAATGGGGCTATGAAATTGAGAGAGAGCACTTAAAATCGAATAACGTCGTGAAAAAATCAAACGAAACAGATATGTGTGTTGTGCCGAATACCGAACACCCTGACAGACACGTTGACACTGGATACAAAAGTCTTATGAATGAAAATATATATGTATTAGTGTGGTTTCTTTCATATCTCGTTACTAAATTGTTATACCCACCACGAAAGGGTATGTTGAATCAAAAACTCGGCACCACAAACTATACGTCCCATTTCGCACTTTTAGTTTATATCTTGGCAGCGCTTAATGCCCCAGTCCGCAGATGCTGCCCCAAAGCGAAAATGATTTTACACGCACGCAAGCAACTGCATGGAGTACTCTATATGTATATGTATGTATATGCTCTATGTGGCAAGTACTTGTGCCTGTATCTCTGTGTGAGTGGCGCGATAAAAGCCGCATATAACAATGACAAAAAACTGCATGTTTTTATTACAAATTGCAATTGTAAAAATTTTATACATGGCCGCGGCCACATTGCCATCGTCGCATCGTGTCACATTCCAGAACCTGCAGCAGCACCTGCAACAAAAAAAAAAAACTTCCCAAAAAAAACAGGATTGCGGGGCGTGACGCAGCTCTTGTGATAGTGTCGCCACAAATAAACTTCCGCACAAAAATTGGGCTGCATTTCCGGTGGGCCGCGCCAAAGTTTTTCATGTCGCTTTTTGCGTGCCGTGCATAAAGCAAATGAATTTATTTTTTACCCATCTTAAATTTCTTTTTCAATTTAAATGCCCGGACGGCTGCCAGTGAAAACATTTTACAGTACCTTTTTTTTTTTTAGTTCGTTCCTGCTGCTATAAATTTTTGCATGTTTTCATTAGTTGTCAGCGCTGCTTTTGATGATTTATGCATGTTTTTTGATGCTGTCCACTGCACATTCACTCACACACACACACACACACAGACACACCAACTCGGTGGCCAGTAAAAACAACAAACTTATTAAAAATTTAGTTGGTATAGTAAAGTTTTTAAGCTAATGAAAATGGCTACAGCTGCCAGAATGTTGCCAGTGGCCAAGCAATAAAAAATCTTAATAAAATATGGTTTTGTTTTTCAAACAGTTTTTAGTTACACTAAAAGTTATCAACAACATTCAATAAACATACTCAGAAATGTAAGAATTTTCCAAGAAAATAAACAATTTATTTGAACTCCTTTTGACTTATTTCTCAAGTTCTTTTAGGCATTCTAACTGGTTCCAAGAACCATGCAAAATAAAGCTGTAAAAGTGCGCGTTCCTGAGGCAACACCCGCCAGTCCCCTTGCCCACGAAGGATAGAGCAGACAGCTTGTCGAGCTGCTAACGATGTGGCTGATGGTAATGCCGATATGTACAGCCTTTTGGGTACGTTGTTGGCTGCTTCAGGTGCTGCCTGCTGCCTGCTCCTGCTTCTGCTCCTGTTTCTGTTACTGGTCCTGCTGATGTTAACGCTGATGGCTCTAATGATTGTTTGTCAAACATGCAGGAGGCGATGGCTACCAACGGGAGCCCGGGGCTTCTTATTGAATTCCAGCGGCGCCTGCCTTGTCCTTTTGCCGACATGCACAGGATTTTAAAATGCCACATAAAAGCGCACAGGGCGCTGCGACATGAATTCCAAGTTGAAGTGACAAAGCAAACGTCGAGAAAGCAGCAGCTGCAAACAAACCAAAAGAAGAAGCAAACAAAAAAAAACAGGAATACGGAAAAAGATGTGAAGGCAAGCGAACCGCTTAAGCTTGACAGTTTTGGGTTATGCTGCGATGAACCAATGAACATGCCAAAAAACTCACGTGCCTGGGCATGCAAATCCTCTAATGGCTGCTGCTCGTGGTGCTGGAGCGGGAAATGGACCTGGAGCTGGCGTAAGCAGCGATTGAGACTTGAACAAATTAATCGTCAATCGCCATGCTCCAAGCCTGGACAGAGGCAAACTTTGACCTGGAAATTCCCAGTTTGAAAATAAATTAGTTTGCTGCGTGGGTGACGGCGACGGCGTCGCAAATCTGAAGTGGGTCTGACAGCGGTACCACAGAGAGTGTGTGAGAGAGAGAGCGAGAGAGAGTTAGTGGGTGGTTACGCGAAGGGAGAACGAATGCCGGTCAGGAAATTCGAAAATTTAAAATATTTAAACGGCGAACTTATCGATTTCGGTGGTGGCATGTGGTGCGAACGCGCGTGTTCAAACGGCGCTAATTGAAGTGGTTGCCTCCGCAATGTGTGCAGCCATCAATTACCCGCACTTCACAAATGCTTTTTCGTGCTCTTCGCGCTAAAAGCATTTACACAGTCCGTCATCACATTAGCGCCAAAGCACCAATCCCACCAAATTGTTATTGTTGCTTATGCCCTAACCGAAAGGGTTCTTCAACCAAGTCAATCTGTTGTTCAACTTGAACTCTTGTTGCTTGCCTGCTTCATTAATCAACGTTTTTTAAATTATAATTTCTGTTGCAGCTTTTCACTCTGAAGTTCTACTTGCTTCAAAATCTTCTATAAACAAAATTTGAGGCGGAAAAGCACATATGAAGGGCATTCAGGTTTCTAATGGAAGCTAAAAAGTAATTCCCTCATTAGTTCTTCAATTGCGTGGGTCTGTTGAGGCAACCACCTGACCAGCCACCTGCTCAGTTGCTGAAATGTCGCAGCACTTATCGCTCTGTTTGTGCAACATTCTCGATTTCTTTGGGGCACAGAAAGTTGTTGGCAATCTGTTTGGCCTGCACAACATCTACTACAATGGGGACAAAGATATTTGCGCTGTCCCAGCAAACACTTATCTGCTGGTGGTTTGGCCTCAACTTGGTCGTGCATTTGGGGTGATTTTTAATGGGGTCGCTGATTGCCGGATTGATGGACACGCCCACTTTTTAGACGTTGCGCCCTGCATGCGTTCTATGTGTTGATGGGAATTCTCAATGAGATGGTCAAACTGCAGCTAGGGTGGATAATCTTTTGGCAGCCACAGCTTTCTGATTAGCTTAAGTTGCTTTGTTGGGGCACTCGGTGTCGTCTGCAATTATTTGCAGCTGCTGCTGCTGCTGCTGCTATTCAATTGCTTCATTTGGCTGCACTGCATCTATGTGGCCATAAATTGCATGTTCAGAGCGCCCCTGAGCTGCTCCACAGGGTGCTTCCAGTGCGGGCAACGTTGCATGAAATACAGCGACACATGACGCATTGCTTCGCCGCTTATCTGCTGTCGCTCGTTGCGCTGATGTTGCACAAGTTGCCAGCCAGCCAGGAGGTGCATCTGCAGGGTGTCACGGTTATCCAACGTCAGATATGCGGCAAATCTCTTAAGCCTGATCATTACTTTGCCATTGGCTGTGCGGGACTTTCGCAGCTGTTTAGCTTCCACAACGATTCCATTCGCGTGGCACTCAATTTTTGCATGTGGTGGATCTAACGGTAATTGGTTGTGCTCATCATGAAATGTTATTGGACTATGGAATTCGCTTTGCAGTGGAAATAGAGGAGAGCAAGCGGAAATTGCTGGGCGAGCTGCCCCATTACGAAGCGAGCGTTAAAGCTTTAAGTCAACTCGTGTGCTGACTGCCGTTAAGCAGCTTGCTGGGCGCTCAGCTGGACGCCTGACGAGAGCAGCAAGCGAATGTTTCAGCAATGGTATTTAAGCATCGGGTAGTTTGATTGAATCAACTTTAAAACGTGTTGGTAAGAAACTAAGATATGTGTGTTCTGTTCATGTGAGTGTTCAAAATAAATAAATAACTGGCAAACCCGCTCGTTAGGCTAACAGCACCCGTTATTCGAAATTTGGCATGCAAAGCACGTTGCTTCCAATAAATAACACACAAAACAAAAAAAAGGACTGCAGAGCCAATAAGGCAAAAGAAAGCTTCCGAAAAATCAACTAAATCAAAGAGCCAAACACTTTCCCACAGACACACACACACACACACAACACAACACAGCTGTGAGTTATGTGACGGTGGTAAAAATCTATTAAGTCTCTTGAGCTGTGCCCGAGCAATGAGAGCTGCCAACCTAATTAGCCGCTGTCCCATAGGCCATAGCCGTGCAACGTGGCGTATGATTAACACGACTAATGAACGCCTTTGTCGCTCAGCTGTAAATGATTGAATTAAAACTCATTTGGCCTCCGCTAGGCATAATCAATTTAATTATGCCATTGCCACGCCCCCTGCCCAAATTAAAAACACAGCTCAGTTCATTGCGCATGAGAAAAACTATTTCCATGCTTGAGCTTTCATCTCTGAATTCAATCGAAACTATTTCACTTGCATCGAGTGCAGTTAAGTGGAAAATAATTCCGATTAACTGCATTAAGGGATGCGTTTCTGACACGCCCATTTGCCACACCTACCATAGCCGTGGCAGTAATATTGATAAGCCACGCCTAGCATTGGCTCCCCGCTGAGTTATCTGTGTGTGTGTGTGTGTGTGTGTGTGTGCAATTTTAAATGATGTGCCGAATCAAAGCTTCGTAAAACCCCAAAAAGTGTAACATTTAGCATTTTAAATGCAGTTTCCAACATTTGCCAGCTTTCAATTTGATCGCAACGGCTGTCGACTGACTATAGACATATATGTATGCGAACAGTTGGAGGATCTGGAGTGCCGGGGAGTGAAGTGCGGCGAGTCTACGTATTGCAATTTGTGCAAAATGCAAATTTCCTCACTGATGACAGCCGCAATTTTGTGCGCCATTGTTGTTAGTCATGTTGTTGTTGTTGCTCTTGTTTGTATACATCCATTGTTTGGGCACACACGCATACAGTGCTGGACAGTTTAATAGGGCCCATTCGAGTGTTTTCTTGATAAATAATTCATGTTTTCTGAAAACTGGCGGCTGACTTTAAGTAACTGACAATTTGAAAGTGTTTCTATGCACACGTACAGCACTGTATGACCAGTTGCGAAAGCACGTAACAAGAAACATGGCAGTACAACAGAGCAGAAGCCGAGCTAAACAGAATTTCCTCACTGGCATGACAATAGCTGACCAGGGTTAGCCCTAGTTTGCCCCTCCCCCCCCCCGCC
>SCDT01002631.1:0-12116 GCA_004143765.1 Drosophila melanica
AGACGGACAGACGGACAGACGGACAGACGGACAGCAAGACGGACATTGCACAAAACCAATATACTCTTTTCACTTTGTGAACGAGTATAAAAAGAAAACAAAGGAGAAAAGAAAATTCAACAGAAGCTAATGCGATGGCTTGGCCAAGGGGGGAAATCTATAAATGCAGTCGCATGGTCGTAAGTCTGCAATTTACGATCGATCGATTTCAAGTTAAGCATATGCGACTCCCCGACTTGGACTCGGCAACTGCCACGGCAACTGCCACTGCAACTGCAACTGCAACTGCAACTGTGCAGCCCAGAAGCGAATGGAATGGCCGCTTGGAAGATGGAGTCGCCATAGCAAAAAAAAAATACCGAATGGCGGCGGATGGTGTGATGGGGGGAGGGTTCGGTTTGGCTGGTGGTGCATGTGTCAGATGGGGCATCGGGCACCGTTATGATGTGCGCTTGATGCCCGGCGGCGGCGCTGCAACATTTTGCACTTAATTTAATTTGTATGGCAAACAACGGCGCACATTTGATGGCAAATATGAGCGGGATCGGGTGCGGTGTTCATATTGCAGCGCCACATCAAGCGCCTTCACCCGCCGAGAGGGGGCGTGGCATGGTTTGTGGCGCGCAGCTGCGCCTGGCGCAGGCACCGCGTCGGTTTGGGGGCACAAACGGCTGGGCCATATCAGTTTCATGGAACTATGGTCACGATTTGGCAATAATGTTGCTTAAATACGCTACGGCCAAAGCCAAAGCCAAAGCCGAAGCCGAAGCGGACGCCAAGGCTGGACCTGCACCGGCTGGCGACCTGCTCTCCTCAGCGGAGCCGTGCGGAATCGCCTCGGCCTCGATGGCCAATTGTAAAACATTCGTTTGCGAGATTTGTTTGCGGGATAAAAATAAAATTGCTCATTTAAAGTAGCTGCTTCTGTGTGCTGTGTGCTGTGGAGGCCTCCGGGCAGGCGCATGGCCGAAGCCCGCTTCCAAATTGGCTTTGTTTATGAGATCGCTTTTATCGTTCGCGGCGAAGGACCTGCGGGTTAATTTCTTAGCGCTACTTAATTTTCTACCTCTCTCGCGCTCTTTCGCTCTCTTCCGCTCTCTTTTCAACAGTAACAGCCCCCCTTTTCCACCTAACAATTACAAAACAGGGTATACAAATCGCTAATTTCCAGCAAATTCCAGCGCTTATCAATCCCCATTAAGATTAGATGTGTAATGTTGTTGTTACATTTTTTTTTTTTTGAAAATACTTGTAACTCGATTTGGCATCATCGATGCAGCCGAATGGTTTACAGATACAAGAATACAAGATCGCAACATCATAGAAATTGCAACGGTCGATTGGATATCGAGGAAAAGACATTCACATTTTGTGCAATAATCATGCTTAAAGATTTGTTGTGTGGAGTGAGAGAGAAAACCGAGCCGTTGTTGTTATTTGTGCAACCATGCGCAACCCTTGGAAATTTTAAGAAAATTCGTAGACTCTTAAAAGCAGATAAAGAAAGCGGTTAAAACATATATAACAATGTATTTCAAATTATAAATATAAAAAATAAATCTATATCTAAATATAGTTTTGTAGTCTGTAAAATGTAGATGTTTATCTTAATTTATAATGTTTTATCACAGCTGTTAAATGTAATTTAAAAATGTTTTATTTAGAACTCATTCCTGACATATCAAATATTCATAATGGATTACTATTTTCATGAATATTTATATTCATATTTTATTCATTTTATACAAAAAAATCTCTTCCAATAAACTTTAAACTTTAGAAATTCTGACTTAAACTGAACTTAACTAAATTTATCTTTTTGCTCTAATTTCTAACTGTTTTTTTTTTTTGAATGTTTCACGCGACAAGATCATTGGAGGCAATCGACAACATAGACACCAAAATGTTGGCTGTTGCCACCCAAGGATCTTGACTTTTGCCAATCACAACAAGTTGAGACAGGTCGCAAAAGCTGGGATACAAATATGGCGTGGAAGTAGCATAAACCTGCAATGCGATATACAAATGTTGCACAAAATGTTGTTGTTGTCGCTGTCGTTGTAGTCACGGCCGATTGGCCTTTGAGCAGCGCTTTTTGTGCCAATCGCGAGCGGTTGTTGCTGTTTCTCCTGCTCGCCTTGTTGTTGGTGTTGTTGTGGTCGTCCTGGTTGTTGTACGACCTGTAGCCTGCTCCCGTTGTAAATGTTGTCGCCGTCGTCGTCACAGACGACATCACACATTGACCATTGCCAGTGTAGAATTTGGTGCAATTGTCGTGGCAGCCAACACCCGCGCCCCGCACCCCGCACTCCACCCCATCCACCCCACCAACCCGTTAACCGCATTGGCTGGTGCCGCTGGCCATGGGTCTGGCCTCTTCATGTCTGATTTACGAGCCCAGCGTTGCAGCCGATGCCGTGGCCAAGATCGTCGTCGGTTATGCCAGGTCAGTTCCATTATTTTCTGGCCAATTCGCCATTGTTACAAATGCTAATTTTGATATTTTGTATTTAAATGCACAGGAGGCATAGAACTATGCGGCATTGTAGAAATATACCCTTTTGGGTAGCACAGCGAACAGGTTGCTTAAATTCAACAATGATTTTAGATATCAATTTAATTTTTCATAAATACATTTACTTAAGTGTCGGAGTACATCCTGTGGAGTAAATAAATATCTAAAAATCATTGATTGGTATTCAAAAAAACAGTTTAATTTTATCAATAAAAGCTTTTGATTATTGAGTGAGCTTTAATGTACTTTTAAAGCTTTTGAGCTTTTTATGTATATTAGATAAAAATGAAATTAAAATGAATTGCAAAGATCACAAAATTAAAAGCTAGGGCATTTTGTGTGTCGCCATCGTTGACGTTGCACTTTTATTTGCTTATTTTCTAGTTCATGCTGCAAATGTGGCATTGAATTTCATATTGCGCGCAGCTCCACCAGCGCAGCCGGTCCCCAATCGCATCGACAATCGTAAGCGTCGCATTCGCCATCGTCTCCATCGTCTCCATCGTCTCCATCGTTGCCATCGTCGCATCGTCCTCGTCTCGGTCCGATCCGCTGTAATGGATGTTATGTTCTGGCGGCGATCGCATGACAGGCGCATGTTGCAGCCGTTGGCATCCGCACCATTATGGCAACTGGGTCCGCAGCCGCAGCCAGATCGAAGCCCCGAGCCGCAGAGTCGCAGTCGCAGTCGCAGTCGCTGCCCACCATTGGATCGCATTGGCAATGCATCGCATTCCCCAAAAAGCGTGTAATCAATAAACAACAAGAGCCATCGAAGCTACGATCCGATGCCCCCTTCAAGCTGCTCAGAGACAGCCCAGTCTCCCGGTCTCCCGGTCTGCCCAGCCCAACAGTTGCCCAGTTGCCCAGTTGCCCTGCTCGCTGGACTCTGGGACAGGCATCTCGTGTAACCTATGGGAATGCTTGGCCGCTGCCTGGCTGGCGATTGCGCTCGATTGTATCTGTTTCGCTCTTCTTCTGCTTTCTGTATCTGGATAATGATCCATTGTTTGCATCTTGAACTTGTTTTAAATGCGCGCGCACTCACACACAACCCCCGCCACCAGCCACCAGCCACCAGTCACCCCTCCCCACCCCATTCCCAGCCCATCCAGTGCTCCACTCCATCTTGTGGCTGCCTTCCCATCATCGTTCGCAATGTTCGCCTCTTCGTGGTCGTCAACGCCGCAGCCATATCTGGAGTCTGGCTGATTCATTCGATGCACACCACACAAAAACAACAACAACAACAACAACAACAACAAAACTGCTAAATTGCTGAACTATCCGCAAAGCATGTTCAGCAATTTCTTTTAATTAGAAGATATTTTTGCGCTTATTAGAATATGTGGCGACATGAAGAATTCGGTTAAAGCGGACAGGGCCCACCTGGTAAACGTGATCAGAAATTGGGATCAAAATGTATTTTATTTTCAACTACATTCGTTTTCATGTCCAAAATTTAGTAATACCCATTTAATGTAGCTTGGATACTTTGAATTTGTAAAAGATACAAGATTAAGAATTGCCGTACCTATAGGTATGTACAAATATAGATATAGATATATATAAGAGAACTAACCTGTTCCAATACAACTTATAATATATTTTCTTATTATCAGCTGGGTGTATTAACAATAACAGTAATAACTGCAAAGCGATTTCAAAAACAACTTTAATCTAATCTGCTGCAATGAAAATAAACCAGCAAGAAATATGATCAGCAACGATCAAAACCTTATAAATCAATCAACGCATATTGATAGCCCCCTGATAGATTTACAAGCCAGGCCCGATGTCAATGGGTGTATTATTCGTAGTTCAGTAAAATGATCGTAAATCCGAACTATGATTGGCATCCACTTCGAGCTTCCTACACGTGACTCAGCAAGGTGTTTAATCCCTATATATGTTTCGGTGACTGTTTGAACGATTGCCAGTAAATTGTTCAAAAGCACTGTTATAGATAAACACTGCGATTTATAGCTTGCATTCTTATCACTCCATTTGGTTTTCTTTTGGAATTCAAGTTGGATTTCGATACGATTTTGAACATTGAATATTTAATGAATGTTTTCCGCGTCATCATAACTTATTTTGGAAATGATTTGCATGGCAATTCCAATGAAAGATCCAAACTGACAGCCATAAATATTCAACTCAAAAAACTGAATCCTTTTGTTTTTTTTTCGTGTTTTTTTTTTGGCGAAAAACTTTTAAATATTCATGCGCGATATTTGTCGAAGCGACAGATCTGCAGCCTCGTCCGATCGATTGTCTCCTGACTTGTAGGCGCTGATCTCGGGCCAGGTCCTTTGTTTCGGCTGCAGTCGATTGTTTAGGAACCGTAAACAAAAACAAAAAAAACAGAAAAAACACAGAAAAAACAATGGGTCATTTAGTCTGTGCTGTGGCCGTGTGGATTGTGCTCAGGGTCCCCAGAACGGCACCGAGTAACTTACCGAAAACGTTACCGATCCTGACAGCCAACAAGTATTGCACGACTCGCTCTTGCTCTTGCCAGGCTCTTGTCCTTGTCCCTCGCTAGCATTTCGGCTGCCCCTGAGTGATTTATTAAGTTTGTGTCAATTCTTGAAATTATTGGACCCAAATCCATTTGGGCCAGCGTCAGATTCATTCCTTGTATCGTGCTGACGGCTCCTGCATATCTTAACACATTTCGGTATTCCCTGAAAGCCCATTTCATAGAACATGGAATCCTTTGGCCAAATCTGAGGCAAGATAACATGCTTTTAATTTGGATTGTTGTTAAAGAGATCACAAAATTGAATATAATTATATATTTATTTATACTATTTGAAGCAGAGTTAAGTTTGGTTAAATGGCAAATCACGTTGGCAACATTCGAGCCATCATCGCGAAATCGCAGCAACTTAATCTGTGACTGCAAAATACACTTGGAGCAAATGCCAAGACACATTTGGTTGCTGCTGCAGTTGCAGTTTGATTCCTTTCAGCGAATAGGTAGCACATAGCACAAATGGCTGAGGCGCATCGAGGAGCCATAATTTAAATTTTCATGCGCCTGGGCTGTCAATTGTGCGCAGCCAACAACTCAGTTTAATGGCAGCAGCCGCCGAAGAGGAGCAGCAACAACAAAATTTAAATACAAACAACTAGCAGCAGCAACAACAACAACAACAACCACAGCGGGCACCATTGCAACTGGGCTCCAATGGCGCTAAATCAAGCGACGGCCACGAAATTGCCATAATGACGACACAACGATGACGACGACGATCTGATGATCATGATCATCATTATGCTGCTGCTGCTGCTGCTGCTATTGATGATGATGATGATGTTGGAGCAGAGCTGCAGTTAAGGATGCCCTGCTGCTTCTGCCTGAGCTCGATTCGGCAGCCAAATAATCAGCGCAAAATTATTGGAAAATGCTGAAGAGCACTTGTTGAAATCTCAGCGCTACTTGCATGAGAAACAAACAAGGAGAAAACGCGACTAGGAGATACGCTGTACCCAAGTGAAAGATCAATTTAAGAATTTGAATGAATTTGAAATTGGTATTTTTGTAGAAGCAAAGCCATGGCGAATACTCTATTCAAAATATTTCTGAATTTCACCAGAGTTATTGCAAACTTCAAAGTTTGAACCATACACATATGGAAATTAAAGGTAAAATTTTGACATGAATTTCGACCAGAAATTCGGTTGTCAGATTTAAATGCCAAATTAATTTAGATAGAAAATCATGAACAAAAAGCTATTCCTCATGAAAATCGGTTGAGTTTTGGGAAAGTTAGAGCAATTCGAAATTTCGACCAATCTCCATATGGAAACTAGAGGTAAAATTTTGACATGAATTTCGACCAAAAATTCGGTTGTCAGATTTGAATGCCAAATTAATTTAGATAAAAAATCATGAACAAAAAGCTATTCCTCATGAAAATCCGTTGAGTTTTGGCAAAGTTAGAGAATTTTGAAATTTCGACCAATCTCCATATGGATATTAGAGGGTAAAATTTTCACATGAATTTCGACCAAAAATTCGGTTGTCAGATTTAAATGCCAAATTAATCTAGATATAAAATCATGAACAAAAAGCTATTCCTCATGAAAATCGGTTGAGTTTTGGCAAAGTTAGCAAAATTTTAAATATTGAAGTAATACTTTTGATTTTGTATAATACTCTGATCTTCTCATATACCTCTATGCAGTGCGCAACATACTTCATCAGCAAATGGGAATACCATTTGCCAGGGAATACAGAAAAGATTGCACATGTTGCAACTCGCCAGTTGCAAGTTGCAACTCCGCAAATCGAAATTATCGCATAATCGTGTGAAGCGCGTTGAGGCAATTTTGGTTGAATTTGTGGCTGTTCGACACAGAAGCGACATCGAGGCGCATGCGGCAGAGAACGTTGCACAGAGTGCAAATTTGTGGCAGCTACTTTGGCTGCCACTTGAGTGCCAGAAGAGCGCACTGAACAAACTGATCAGCGGAATTACATGTGCTGGCGATGGGCAAACAAAAGTCACATTGGTCACGACCGATCAGCAACAACCGACTGGCGGCGGGAGAGTTCTTTAACTGAATGTGGGCGTGGCCTCACTTAAATGACTCATTCTAATCATTCAGGAAGCAACCATTAGCAAGCACTCACTATTCAAAAGATTTATTTTCAAAGCTAAGCAAACCATGTTTTTCTTTTCAAATTCAAGAAAATCATTATCATTTAAGAGCGAATAAGGATTTACATCAAATCTCTCAATCGTTCCTATAAGCCTTTAAATTTCCAGAGAATCGTCTCGGATACACGAAATAAGTTTTTAGAAATCAAATCGGTATGTTCCAAAAATTTGTAATTATTTTAGGTCTCTTTGCCTGCCAGTCTCACGCGCTAATCGAGAAACGGATCACGAAGAAGGCGGTCGCTGCCGCCAGGCTCTACAACATTGAGGGCGTGATTTTGCCGCCTGATCCGCTGTTGCGGACCGGTTCGCGGTGGCCGGCGGACATAACGCTGTCGATCAACGGTGGCGAGTACCAGGGTTTCGTCCGCCTGGACGGCAGCTTTATCGTCAGCGGCGTTCCGCCTGGCAGCTATGTACTCTATGCGAATCATGCGGACATTTACTTCAAGCCGATCCGCGTGGAGATTACACAGAATGGCAAGATTCGGGCACGCAAGCTGAGCCACATTCGGCCCTTGCACGTGGCCAAGCTGCCGTATCCACTGATCCTGAACCCCATCATGCGCCGCAAGTATTTCCGCAACCGGGAGCAGTGGAACGTGCTGGACTACATCCTCAGCCCGATGGTGCTGCTGATGGTGGTGCCCCTAATGCTGATGCTGTTGCTGCCCCGGCTAATCAACGATCCGGAAACCAAGCGCGAAATCGAGAACATACAATTCCCAAAGATACCCACGGGTGTGCCGGATCTCAGCGATGTGGTCATCTCGCTCCTCACAAGCAAGCGACCGCCCCACAAGGAGAAGAATACGATCGGAAGCATGCAACACAAAAAGCGTAATTAGCCGAGCTAGTTGTGTTATAGGCCAAGCTAAGCCTCTTGGCTGGTTCTTCGCTTGTCAAGTCTCATTCACATTTGCGCTCTGTAAATATTATCCGATCCGAATCAGTTGCTCGCATTTTAAATAGTCAACTTTGTGTTTCATTACTTTAACAACGATCTTGGGTTTCATTCTGCAAGCAAAATATGTTTAACTCCGCATTGATCACTTGGAAACATTTCAACTCTAATTGAATTAAAATTGTATTTCAAAGATATTATTTCGTTTGAATCTTCACCTAGTAACTCTCACTAAAATTTCTTAGTTTTGAGCTAATTTTTAGCTCAGCCTTAGAAAATAACACTTTGTTCCTGGCCATATTCAGATAACTTCCATCTTTTATTTTGCTTTACACAATTCCCAAGATGATGTCTAAATTTTAGGGGTTGAAATCGTTTTTTTTTTTTTGTGATGGCAGCTAATTCACTCGATAAAGCTGCAACCAATCGGATTCACTCTGCAACACCAAAAATTATCAACTCTATTTTAATGAATAATCTCGAAATTTCCTGCCAAAAAATAAAAGACAAAGTTCGGTTTTATAAATTCAATAAAAGTCGGTTTATTTTGATCACAATGATTCATTTTTTTTTTCCAATTTCATTCTCTTTGCCCAGGCTTTTGGCAGCCCTGAAAAGGGCTTTTCTCTTATTTTTTCACATACATTTTTTTTGGCTTTTTTTTTGTTTTTTGTTTTAAATTTCAAATGATTTTGGGGCTTGTGTAAACGCAATGTGCCCGAATGGCAAGGAGAAACGCCCGTTTCGGAGCTCAAGGATGCCCAAGTCTTTCAAGGATGTCTCGAGGCGCTTGGGGAACGATCCTGCAAGCATAGGAAATAAATACGGTTCAGTTAGTATTCTGCTAAAATTTCAGGTCAGTTTTCGTTGCTGATGATTACCTTGAAAAAGTCGGCACCGGTGTGTGGCTCCAGTGTGGGCGTGGCGCGCATGATGGGCGGCAGGATTGTGTGTGTTTCACGCAGACAGAAATAAATCCAAATGCCGCGACGCGCTGCGATTTGTCGAAATATCCTTTCGATCTTTAATCATCATCATCAGCATATATACACATAGATATATATATATATATATGTATGTTTGTATAGTAGTATATATGTGGTCTGGTTTCTGGTTTCTTTGCTGAGTGCGTGCAAAGAAGAGTCGCCCGACTCTCTGCCCCCCGCCACGCCTCCCGCTACTGAACCGGGACGCATGGATGTGGAGGGGGGCTGTGTGAGGGGGAGACGCGCGCCAAGCATGGCAAACAAAAAGGTTGATAAAATTCTTTTGCTCGAAACAACGAAAAATATTCGGTGGCAATTCTGTTTGGCGTGCCCGCTCTTTAGGCGGTCTTCTCTTTCTTCACGCAGAACTGGCGCAGCGCTGCCAGCGAATTGCCGGCGCTCAGATTCTCCGGCAGCGATGGGTCACCGGGCGATGCCGCCGCCGCTGCTGCTGCTGCGGCAGCCGCTGAGGCAGCCGCTGCCAGTTTGGCGCGCGTATTGGCCGCACCGCTGCCGCCGCTGCCGCCGCCGCTGCTGCCGAGTGAGTCGAACATGGAGGACAGCGCGTTGAGGGAATCGCTGGGATATTTCTTGTTGTTGCCGTCGCTGCCGTCGTACGACTTCTGGCTGGAGGCGGGCGATTTGGGCGTGGCCGAGCGCTGGCTGTCCGCGGGGCTGCGCGGCAGGCGCGGACTGGCTGCCGCCGAGCTGCTTTTGGGCGAGCTGCCGTTGTTGTTGTTGTTGTTGCTGCTAATGCTGTTGTTGTTATTATTGTTGCTATTATTATTATTGTTGTTGTTGTTGTTGTTGTAGCTGCCATTAAGCAGCGGCGTCTCGACCTCCGTTTTGGGCGAAACAGCAGCCGCATCCTGCGGCTCATCGCTCAGCTCAGACTTGATCTCCATTTTGAGGCTAGACTCGGGCTCCTGTTTAATTGGCAACTCCTGTTGCTGCGGCTGCAACTGTTGCTGCTGCTGCTGCTGCTTTTCGGGCGTGGGCGCCTCGAGGCGTGGCTTCGCTTCGGCGCTGCACTCGCTGCCGCTGCGCTCGCTGCTCGTATAGCGATAGTGCTGATAGTACGGATCGCTCGTATCGATCAGCGGCTTGTTGTAGTCGACGGTCTCATCGATTCCCAGGCGCTTCAGTATGCTGCTGGCCACCGGCGAGGTGTTCTTGGTAGACGAGTTGGAGGGGCTGCTCGCCGGGAGACTCGCGTGCCGCGGCGGCGTATCGAAGCTGGTGGTGAACATCTGCTCGATGGCGCTCAGCACCGACGAGGAGGAGGAGGAGCCGGCGGCGGCGCCGCTTGCTTTTGTGTTAGCGGCGTTATTGTTGTTGCCATTGCCGCCGTTCTTCTGGTCCAGTTCGGGCGACTTGTTCTTGGCCAGCAGCTGGGCGGCCTTGGCGATTTCCTCGGGCGACTTAACTCCCGTTATGTACTGACGCATGCGCTCGGCGAAGAGCGCCGCCTCGGACTTCTCGGGCTTGCCGCTGGCGGCGGATTTCTCCAGCGACGACTGCTCCTCGGGATTGGCCTTCAGCTCGAGCAGCTTGCGCACCGGCAGCGATTTCTCGCGCTTCTTCGGCGCCGGCCGCTTGCGTGCGCCGGCGGACTGGAGCAGCGGTTCCGCGTAGTGGTTGTTCTTGGCCATGTGATTGCTGAGATCGCCCAGCGAGCTGAACGCCTTGTCGCACACCTTGCAGGTGAGCACGGCGGACAGTGTGCGCGACTCCTCCGAGCTGAGACTGTTCTGGCCGCTCTCCTTGCCGTGATCACCGCCGCCGCCGCCGCCGCCCGACTTGATCGAGATGCTCTGCTCCTGGGAGAGAATGTTCGTATAGTGCTGCGTCTCCTGCATGTGCTTGGTCATCTCGCCCAGCGAACGGAAGCTCTCGCCGCACCGCATGCACTTCAGTATCTGCATCGCCTGCTCAACGCCCTTGCCCAGCCACACGTTCTGGCCGCGCACCAGCTTCCTGGGCAGCGGTGTGGGCGGATCGCCGCGATACTGAAACGCGTTCTTCACGTTCGCCGAGGGCGCCTGGCTGCCGCCGTTGCCAGACTGTTTGCGCTGCTGCTGCTGATGCTGTTGCTGCTGCTGCTGCTGATGCTGATGCTGATGCTGCTGCTGCTGATGGTGGTGCTGGTGCTGGTGCTGGTGGTGGTGACCACCGCTGGCTGGTGATGCGTTCGAATTGCCGTGCGAATGGTGGTGCGGCTGGTTGCTGGGCAGGTTGCCGAAGGGCGGCACGTTGACGCCGCAATGCTTGCTGTCCTTCATGTGGGTGGTGAGCGCCTCCAAAGTGGGGAAGCTCTGCTTGCACCACACGCACCGGAACACCGAACTGGCCACGCCCTTGTTCTGCCAGTGCGACTGCCAAATATTGTGGCGCGCCTTTGTCACGGCACCACCCCCGCTCCCGCCGCCACCGCTGCCGCCCTCGTTGGGCGTCTGCGAAGAGCTGCCGCTGCCGCTGCCGGCGCCCGTTTGATTGGCGGGACTCTTGGGCGGTGGTGCAGCGGTCGCCGTTGGCGGCGTCGCCTTGTTCTGCGACTTCTCCTTGTGTAGGGTGGTGCCACCGCCACCGCCCTTGACAATGTCGGACATCTTCTCGAGCGGATCGACCACCAGATCGTTCTTGCCGTTCCAGTCGGGAAACTGGCCCGCCCGGAAAATGTTGGCCGCCGCCACCGCAGCCAGATAGGGATTAACGCCGGGCAGGAGGGGTGCTGCGGCGGCGGGCGGCGTTGGATTCGCCGGCGGACTCTCGGACTTGAACATCTTCTTCACCTGAATCTGGCCAATGGCGGCGTCCGTGTCGTGGCCGCGCTTCCGCGTGCCCACCGAGAGATCGAGCGGATTGTTGGCGCCATCGTCGAACTCCTCCTCCTCCTCGGAGGCGACCGGCTCCGCGGACTCGGCGCGGCCGTACAAATTGGTGCGAAAGTCCAGCGCCTCCGAGTTGCTGCTGGAGGCGGTGGGCGAGGCCTGCGGCGGCAGCTTAAACGGCGCCGCCGCCTCGCTGGGCAGCGGCAG
>SCDT01002632.1:1506-13613 GCA_004143765.1 Drosophila melanica
AAGCAATACCCCCACCTGTAATAGAATAACAATTACGATTTAATTTCCCAATAAAAGTCAAATTTTAAAGTCATTACACTTCTAGTTTTATTTATGTACTTTTTTTTCAGATTCAATATTTACAATGTTAATTTATTCTTATAAATAAATATAATTTTCTACTTATATAATAAACATAGTTTTACTTAAAAATAATATGTAATAATTATGGTGCTATTTTATAATGGCCCCATGCATATTATCTAAACAATTTAAAGTAGTTTTATGAACTTTGTGCGTATACAAGTGATGTATTTTGGATCTAAACATTAACATATTATCACAACATATTTTGTTGTTAAATAAACATTACTTATAACTATTTAAATTCAATTTATCGAACGCAGATTTCTTCACACCTTTTGATTTTTTAATGCACCCCCGCCTTCAACTGACAAGGAGTACATTTTAGCTCTAAGCTCTACAAATTCTAGCATTCTCTTGCCGCAGTTTTCGTCTATCATCATGCCTAAAACATTTTTATTGCACCTTTTGACCCCGTACTTTGCGGGATATTCTGAAATGTCAAACTTTATTTCTACATCTTGCCTTATATCGCTTATGAAATCGTCTGTTTGTATGGAATATATAAATGAGTCAGTGTCTATATAGTTTAATGACACTGCCTCTTGAAACTTGGGTTTCATGTAGTGATAGTGGAAATCGTACATTTTCCACTTTGATAACTCTAAAGCAGAGCAAAGAAAATTGTGCCGAGCTATGGAAACTAGCCTTTGCAATTAGCGCTCGTGCCCCCAACCGATTGCAGCTCACCGTTTCCCATGACGTAACAATTTTTACATTTTTAAGTTTCTCAACGTTTTCCATTGTTTTACCAAAGACGTCATTATTTAATAATTTGAAAAAGTCATTTCCAAAATTTTTTTTGCCAGTGTTCTATGGTGAGTGTTAAAGACGATGTACTTCTTCAGCCAAGCTGACTGCTTAAGCCTTAACACTCTGTGGATTTTTTTCAGTTATAGACCGTTTGCCATACACTGCTGAAGGTTTCGATAATGGATAGGGTATTTAATTTTTGGCCTTAGATCGGGGTTGGCTCTTTGATTTAGCGGACAAAACGGAAAATCATTATGATAATCATATAAGGAAGTTGAATACTCTAAGTCAACCCCAGTATATATCCATATTCAGACGTACTTGCTGTATTTGCTATGTCGAGCGAAGAAATTTCTTCCTCAGACAACAATTTAAAGTCGTTCTGAGGAGGTCGATATGTAGAGGTTGTTTGCATCCAAATACATTAAGTTTTCGGATGGCTTGCTGCCAGGGTTTGACAGCCGAAAACATCCCAGACATGCTGAGCATGTGCATAATCTTCTTCGCTACACTCAGAATTTGTAAGGCTATTAAAGAATTTTTCTCTCGAAGGGAAAGAGCTCTTACAAAGGCGAAGTTCTGAGTCTAGATACTCATAAGGGAACACTCCCTTTCTATGCACAAGATTAAACTCGCTGTCTAGGGGGAAGAAACGTCTGACACTTTCAAACCTATCTGACTCCAAGTTAGCGGCTAACGCATCTAGGCTTGTTGCCATAAAACGATACGTGTCTAGGAATCTAATTTCTAGGGTCTTGTTATGAGATGGTATTTCTGTATATTTCGACAGCGAAATATACAGTTCTTTGTTGAGGGGGAGAACCTTGATCTCACCCTCAACTTTGTTCAATTCCCTAACGAATAAATGAGAGTCATATTGTGAAAAACTATGAAAGAAAACGGGGACAAAAAACGTAATTTGATAATTAATATTGCAGACACTATTTGCTGCACCTCGGAACTTGTCAAATGACAGTGATCTCTAACACGGTTAGACCCTAAGGCTTTATTACATATATGGCAATTAATAGCCAATCTAAAACTATTTTCATCTTCTACACTCATTTCCATTGGTTTAGTGGTGCTAAGATGTGGTATAAATTTCGTTAACATCTTTTATCAAAGGCTTAACGAATTTTACACCTGCATTATGCCCTGTTTGTATCACAAACTTATTTAGACCGTTATTGAATGCACATTTGATAATGGAATATGGAATATGGAATATGGAATGGAATATGCTCGCTAGTTGCGACAACATTTTCGCTTAGCCTAGAATTTAAGGGCTAGAGCATGCACTCGAAATCAGCAAACACAACGATGACTCGTGATTTGTGTGCGTACAAGTCTGAAAATAAAAATGAATGTATTTGATAAGTATTTATGTGCGTGTGTGTGCGAGTGAATGTGTGTGTGTGTTTGTATTGATCAATGCTTTTTTCGTCTTCAACGTTTTGGGCATATCTATCCACCTGGAGACCTTCATTGACGTGTATTTGTTAAAATTCGTCTGAAGACGAATAAATTTTGCTAGGCTACAGCCACTTCCTTTCTCTTGAAATTCATCCATTTCTGCCTTTAGTCTAGCACAGTGATCCACAAAAACGTCCTCAATGCTCATATCCTGCGTCATTATTCCCATCTCTGTCTGATAGGACTTTATAGATTTGAGAATGAAGATATGTAAATGAAGTATTTGCTTCATGAGTATGACTAGCGCATCTGCAGCGTCACTCATGAACTCCTCAGAAACAAGAAGTTCAACTCTGGTGTTTTCAAACGCGCATGTGTATATGAAGCCGCTCGAAATTAATTTTACGCGATTGAGCATTGGAGCGGAAATGTGCGCTCCAATTGGCCTCGAAAATAAATATGTCGCACGCTCTGCGTGCGACGCTATTGGTGATACTGGCGTTGGCGTTGGTTATGCATGACGAGCTGGTTGAGGGTCCATTAGCGTAGTGAGCGTTGTGTTGATGAGTGTGATGCGAGTCCATATTGGCGTAGGCGGTACGCTGAATGTGGGTGGGTCCGTTGGCATAGTTTGCGTTGTAACCAGATGCGTGGTAAAATCCATTGGAGATGGGAGTGGTGTAGTGGGTTGGTCCGTTGGTGGTGGCGGTGTTGGACGCAGGATAATAGAAGCCTGGGGCGGGGGTGGTGAGTCCGTTCATGGTGTAGTGAGCGTAGTGGGTGGGTCCGTTAGCGTGGGCGGTGGAGGGTCCATTGATGGCGGCAGGGGGTCCGTTGATGGCGGCAGTGGGTCCGTTGATGGTGGGGGTTGGTCCGTTCGAGCTAGCGGAGGGTCCGTTGACTAAAAAGACAACGTTGTCGAAATAATTAGGGGTGGAGGTGGTCTCACCCATTTTGTTGTTAACAATAACATAATTGAATGCCATTTTTAAACAAATAGAGTTTTTTTACGTTTTAGGTAAAGAGCGGTTTTAAGGTTGTGCGAATTCGAGAACTACTGATGTGGATTCAATGTATGAAAGGAACATTTAAACCATAGGAACTGAGATTTTCTAGTTGTGCATTTAATTAAGAAATACGTCCCAACAAGTTTTGGTAGGCGTGAAATTTACGATCGACCTTTTTCTCAAACAAAACATGCGTAAGCCTGTGCGCCGTCGCCCTTGGGTTTCTTTCCCGTATAAAAAGGGAGAGTCAATTAAATATTTAAGCGTGTGCGCACGTGCCTGATTGGACCCTTATCACACTCACGACAAACAAGTCGATGCATACACATGTGCGCATGTGATCTCATATGCCTTATTCCACCCTCGAAAAAGTACACGAAAAAGTCTATGCGTGCACTTGTTCGTACGTGATCTCTCACACCTTAAATCTGAATTTTAATGATCAGGCACCCACACAACTTCCGAAAAGGCATAGATAATAAAATTGGAGAGTCACTTTCCCAGTTCCCCCTCCATAAAAAGGTCACTTTTACCCATGCAACGATCGGTTACCCTCACTCCCCTCTTCATCAAAAGTATTACATGCGATCATTTAACGACCACTTTTCCAGCTCCCCCTCCACAAAGCGGTTTCTCTCACTCCCCTCCCCCTCAAAAGGGTCACGTACGATCATTCAACGATCGGTTTCCCTCCCCCAAAAAGGGTCACTGTCACGTACCTGCCTTTTTTATTAGGGTCATAGTCACGTACCGACCTTTTTTTTAGGGTCACAGTCACGAAGGGGATAAATCATTAATTATTCACCCCAGGATAATTAAATTGACAGCACTTCCTGTCACAGAAGGAACAGTTCCCTACTACTATTGCTATATCTAAATTTTGCATGAAGCAGATAAAATACCTCGGGTTCATCATTGGCAATGGGCAGTTGAAAAAAGACCCCAGATAAGTTGCCGCGATAAACGAATTCCCTGTGCTTACTACCGTTAAACAACTTAGAAGATTCTTGGGACTTTCGGAATGGTATCGGCGGTTTGTCGATAACTAGAGGCACAAGAAAGCCAAGATGACACCGAAATATAGCCTACACATCAGATAAGCTTTCCAAGGCGCAGAGCAACTACTCGGTAACCGAGCTTGATTGTTTAGCTGTTATTAAGGGAATTTTAGAGTTCCGCGCGTATATAGAGGGCCAGAATTTCGTAGTGATCACCGATCACGCTACATCGCAATGGTTATTAAGACAAAAATACCTCTCAGACAGGTTGGCCAGGTGGTCAATCCGTTTACAGGGTTTCTCTTTCACGATTAAACATCGAAGAGGATCTAAGAACATTGTAACCTACGCCTTGTCAAGAAGAGACGAGGAAGTTGACAAAATTTCGGTAAGTGGACCAGTTATTGACTTATCGTCCAGCGCATTCGTTTCGAAAGAGTATCTTGATTTAATATCTCGTATACTGCAAAACCAAGCCTGATTACCAGATCGTCGTATCGTGAATGGATTCGTGTATACGCGTAATGAATACAGCACGGGGGATGAAATACAAGGGTAACTCGGGGTTCCATCTGATTTAGTTTTAAAAGTATTGTACATGCACATGCCCAAATGATTCAGAAATTGCGTCTTCTTTTCTGGTCCAATATGGTTTCGCAGATAAGAAACTATGTTTCTAAATGTTCCGTCTGTAGTACCACTAAAAATCCAAACCAAGTTTTAAAACCTATGAAAGCAGAGAGACTGTTCCAGAAGTTATATACGGATCTCATGGGGCCAGGTCTAAACACGAAAACATTGGACTTCTGATTGTGGTCGATCATAATACGAAATTTCACTTGTTGCTTCCACTAAAAAAGTTCACATCCGCTCGAATCTGTGATTACTTAGAGAACTTTGAATTTTACGCTTTCGGCGTCACAGAAACGGTTCTGACTGATAACGGATCACAATTTAGATCAGGTTTCTTAAATGCGTTTCTGACCCGTTTTGGCATCTCGCAAATCTGCACAGCAATCTACTCCCCGCAAGCAAGTGCGAGTGAACGCCTCAAGAGATCTGTGCTGGCCGCGATTCAAGCCAATATCGGAACCGACCATACTAATTGGGACACGGTTTTGGGTGGAATTAGTGGATCTCTACGAGCCAGTATTAATAGCAGCACCGGTTTTTCTCCATACTTTTTATGTTTTGTCCAGAATATGATTCTGGATGGTCGTGACTACAAACTTCTGCGACAGCTTAATGCAGTAAGTGATGACACAAGTTTGAAAATGCCCGATGCGCTGCAAATCGCCTGAACTAAGGCTAAGGAAAGGATATCGAAAGCACACGTCATAAATGCTAACAAATAACTTACGTAGTAGAACAGTACAAAAATTTGGTGATATACATAGTCTACGCTAGGAATTTCGCTCAGAGTAACGCAGGGAAAAGGTTTAATAGCAAATTGGCTCCCGTGTTCAACAAAGTAAGTTCCTCTGAAAAGTAAGTTCAACCTACTATGAATTGGCTAATAAAGCAGGAAAATCTAAAGCAACGTCCAACTGACTGTCTTTTCAGTTAACGACCTCTCGGGTTAAGACTCTCGATGCATTAACTGTGTTTTAGGGGCAGCTGAAAATTCATTCCCAAATTTGCATATTTGCCCACTATGCAATAATTTGCGTTTGCTTCGACAGAAAAGAACACATTTATATGCTTGCTATACGCTCTTATCTGCCGCTCTTATCAGCCGCTCGTTCCGTCGCACTCACACCTGCATGTGTAGACAACGGTTCGTCTACGCTAAGGTGTAATGAAAGAATTTACAAACAGATCAGGCGATTGAACAGATAATCGCGATTGCTGTAATCTTCGTAGATCTGCTTTGTAAAAAACTAAAAATTCGGCAAGCATGATAGACGCGAGGCATGATTTTTTTACGAGTCAAACATTTTCTGCAAGCAGACGTGAATTAAGTGCAAGCCAGGAATATTATATAGTTATAGGCTATTTAAACTATAAATAAATTAAGAAGTGCTAAGAAAATCTTCGCTAAGTGCGACCAGCCATCAGTGTCCACTGTCATATTTATATTCAAGCCAATATAATCTCTGCGTACAGGTGATATTTTTTGATACAATATTATTAGTGCTGTTTTGCTGATACCCGTGTTAATTACAGGCAAAGTCAGAACATAGCCGTGGTTTCATTCGCGCTTTCATTCTTGTAGCACCTGGCGTGGTCGGCCGGCTCTGGAATTTATATACGCGAACAAGTATTTTAAATAAAATACGTTCGAGCTATAGCCAGCAATTTTATAAAGTATTTTGGATGTCTGTATGAGGCAAACCCAGACGGTCCCGGAATACCTCAAGTTTAAGGATTGATATACGCTCGTCGCGCACTCCTAAGCTACCGGATCTGGCCATATAGTCAACAACGCTCGTCAACCCACAACAGTAGCGCAGCCACATCGCTGTGAATTAAAGCAAATTATTTTTTTGTAAACCATATCCGTCAGTCGCGGAGACTTAGAGTCTAGCGGACTGGTGGACACGTCTCGCTCACGAATATGAGCATAATTCCAAGCTTCATATGATCGAGTGCATTAAATTTTAAACTATATCCTGTCTCGCATATTCTTCATATGTACGCATGTACACCAAAAATAATCAAAAAATTTTTAATTTGTATACAGTAAACTTACGTTATATAAGTAATCTATATATGTATATACCTATACGCTTCTGCATATGCCTACCAATTTTCGTTTGGAAATTTATTTTTGTTTTACAGCGACATCATTCTGCTTGGATGCTTGCAAGCTCAACGCTGTTACCATCAAAGACACCTATCCGCTCCCTTGCATTGAGGGTATACTGTCGTGGATCGAACAGACATTCTACATTTCCAGTGTTGACCTTATGTTCGCATTCTGGCAAATTGAACTCGAGAAAAGTAGCAAAGCGTGCAGGGACTGTACAGTGCCAGGACGTCCGCTCTATCAATTTGCCATGATGCATTTCGGGCTTTGTAACGCAGCTCAGAGACCGTACTGCCTAATGGACAAAGTAATCCCCAAAATGTAATTTTATACCTGGACGATCTACTGATCATCGCACCAGATTTTGAGTCTCAACTATCTTGGGCTTATAATTGGCGGCGGAAGCTTACGGACGGACCCTGCCCGCGTAAAAGGGATTCGACGAATCTTAGAATCTAGTAATGTGGTGCGTAGTGATTTAGGGACCGCCGGTTTCTTAGAAATTTTGCTGAAATAGCGGCGGCACAAATATCTTAAAAGGGAACACAAGAGGGAAGTTGAAGCTGAGCGATGAGGCGGCCGAAGCAGTTCAAGAGTTAAAAGAAGCGCTTACGTCTGCTCCCTGGTTCACGCTGACTTTTCGCGTCTTTTTTATGTACAGTGCGATGCATACCATATCGGAGTAGGGGATGTCCTCTTTAAGATAGATGCCGAGGGCAATGAAAGACCGATAGCGTTCTTCTCTGCCAAGATGGACAAACACCAGGGTTAACTACTCGGTGACGAAGAAAGAGTGCCTCGCCGCGGGGTTAGCCATCCTGAACTTCAGGCCGTACATCGAAATTATGCCATTCACGGTAATCACAGATCACGCCAGTCTCAAATGGCTCATGTCAATACGAGAGCTGGATAGATGCGTAGCGAGAAGATACTTGCGCCTGCAACATTTCGAATTCCAGATCGAGCACAGGAAGGGAGTGGACAACGTCATCGCTGACGTCTTGTCAGTTGTTAGGAATACAGGCAATGGTACTGAGTAAGAGAACCAAGAGTTGGTGCAAGAGGCAACCAAGAACCGGGATCGTTTGCCAGAACTCCAGTTACTAGACGGACTCCTGAACAAACGGAAGGGGTTTGAAAGACTAGAGGACGAAGTTGAGGGCACGGAATGGAAATTTTGGAAATTAGAGGCGCAGCACAATCGCTCCATTTGTGTCGAAGGCAGTTCTACTGGCCCAACTTGGCGGTTCATGTGCGCGAACACGTAGGCTGATGAGGGGTTTGCAAGGAAACCAAGGCACCGATCCACTGGATGCAGGTCTCCATAGGGCAAGAGGTAAAGACGGAGCGGCCATTCCAGAAAATGTACATTGATTTTCGAGGAAAAAAGAAGGTCGAGGTCATGCGTGGATATTCGTAGTCGTCGACCATAAGACATAATCCGGTTGATACAGGAACAGGTTAGACAGCACCTGCACAAAGCGGTCGAGCGTAGCAGACAGCACTACGACAAACGTGCGCGCAAATTTCACGCGGTACCAGGGCAAGAGGTGTAAAGGCGAAAATTTTGTGCTGAGTGACTTCAGCAAAACCTTCAATGCCAAATTTGCCAGGAAATTCCGCAAGTTTCGTATAGTCCGAGCCGTGGGAAACAACACCTACGAGGTTGAAGACGGGAGCGGGTGTAGCAGGACGAAGTGGGTGTGGCCTTCATTGAGCGTTCCGCAGAGGTGGGCAACCAGGCAAGTGGCGCCAGCAACGCGACCCTGGGTGACATTAATCGAGGTAAGCGGCTCTGTTCATCGTATAAAAAAAAAGCAGAACAGTTGGCGGGGCCTTCCCAAGGGTGACCGCATAATCCCTTATAGGTGGGTAGAAAGAGGCGCACCACGTTTTTTTTTGACGGAAAAACCAATTATTAAGTTTAAGTAATTAAGTTTCATGTAAAAGTAAATTAATGATGTCGTGTGAGTAAATGTAAGGGAGGGGGAATCGCCGAAGCCATAAAATAGTTCTGCCGCCAGTGCCAATTAATGGGCAATGGGCAAAACAAATTCAAATCAGCCCATCCCAGGTACGTCGTGGCCGATAACACCAGGCCTGCCAACTTGTTCGGTCAGTTGCGTGTGGATTTTTGTATGTAGTTATAAGTGTGTGCTGTTTGTGGAAGGAATTTTGTACTGTCTAAGGATAGGATTACGATGCAAGTTCAAATTTAATTTTGTTTTTTTTAAATAAAACTGATTTTCTTTGATTAATTCTACCTTCAGCTTAGCTAATGTCATAACGTTGGCGGCTGCAGCACCGTTGCTGATCGTTGCAATTTTTCGCGCATACGGTGGCATGTTGGGTTTGTTGGAATTGTTTACGAGTTATACGAATGGTCATCTGTCACTTTTGGCTTCTGGGTTCTTTGACGGTAGCGGGAACGTATGCTGAGTTAACTTGCCTACACACACATGTGTATCATTTTAACTACATGACCCAAAGCCTACCGACCCAACTTTAATATGAAAAATGTATATAAATATATACGTGTATGATAGTCTGCGAAAGCGTAAAGCCAAAAGCTGATGTTACAAGAAGAGCAGCTTGAAAAGCCACACCATACACTTTTGCTTCTATTCAAAGTATGCGTGTTACTCATCTCCAGCGATAGGGAAAAATGTATCTTCATCAGGTCAGCCCAAAACTGTTAATAATCTGAATTTATTTTTTTTTTTATCCAAAAATGTTGTTGTTCCGCTCTTCTGTTTCGAATTACTAACATTGTATTTGCTCTTTTCTCTGTATGGTCAATATAAAAAATAAAAAAATATATAAAAATAAAAAAATTATTTAAAGCAGTCAGACTTTCATCGTGGGTTTGCAGAGTTGCTTTAACTTATTTCTGCTTTTGAGCAAATATATATTTGTATATTTGTATATATATTTATATATATTTGCTACCGATAGGAAACTTTCGATCAATTTGTCGTTATTCATTTTTGTTGACTTTGCAGTTTACAGCAGTTCAGTCACAAATTATATATCTATATAAAAAATTTTTTCGTGGCTGTATGGATGTCCGAACGGTTTGTACTGTATATTTCGTAGTGACTGCGCATCATTTACACATACATTTCGTCGCTAAAATCTACAGTTAATAGTGCAATGTAACTACACATACATATGTACATACATTCAACTTTCGACGAAGTGAGCTGCACTGTTGCCGGTCTCGATCTATGTCTGTAAATAAACAAGTGATCCCCGTACCGATAATACCATATACTGACCGATGGGTGCAGCAATGAGAGACTTGATGTTTAAATCAGAATGCTTATTGAGGCACGAAGTGTTCTGTGTACTCGTATATTCCGAATTCATATAGTCTGTCAGATTTGTCATTACTGCTTAGGGAAATCAGCAGTGGGCCAAGACACCTAGAGCAATTAGCAAGAAGAAATGTTCTTATATTATTGTCTTTGGACCATCCTCCCATTAATTAGAATGGTCAAACCCAAATCAGATTGTACAATCCCCTCGACATAAAGTAGGGCCAATTTATTTTGTAACCTTCTATTGGACTTAACCAAATCCTTATCTTCTATCTTATACGACTTGGGTAACTGTTCTTGTTTTCTCGCCTCGGAACGCGTCGTGCGGCTATAAGCTATTGTCGGCATGATTAAGGAATCAACGGTTTCATCCCACCTCTTGGCTTCTTTTATAGCGCTAGTGATGTCTAACGGGGTACTGTGGAATCGTTCGACGTGACCATTGGAGGGGCTGTGCAGTAGAGTAGCATTTGAGATTTGTATACTATAGTTATCTGATAACATTGATTTTATAGTCTTTCTGATGCTGGCATTTGAGTTTCCTGAAAAAAATGTAAGTTAATCACAAAAACATGGAATATTTGGGTTTCATTGGCACCAATCACTCAAGCAAAGTTATGCGATGCTTGAGTTGATCTTATCGCCCGCATATGGGTGCGAAACTGACTAACAAACTGGCATGGGTTCGATGGTACATCCAAATCATCGAAATTCGTTAGGGAGACGAAGGATGGTGTCCAATGGATGTGCTCACTTTCCACTAGATTGGCCAGTGATATAAAGAGTGCAGATTTAAATTGAGCTCCTTGATAATTAGTTATAACGAGTGGACACCCAAAGCGTGATATCCAGCACACCCAAAGTGCGTCATAGACTGTTTGCGCTGATATATCCTGCAGAAGTACTGTTTTCGGCCAGCGAGAAACACGGTCGATCGCAGATGAAAATATCGGTATTTATCCACAAACGGCATTACTATAATGTCTATCTGCTATCCGGAACAGTGATTTTGTTTGGCAACAACGAGTTGTGCCGAGTTATATTTTCGCCCTCTGACACGGTAAGTAATTTCTTGGCCATACGTATTTGTCTGCTTATCGTCTGGTATCGCCTACAGTCGTAGGGATGTTTCTCCGTTTCTCCACTGTCGGTCGCTTGGGCTTCTTCGATGCTTTTTAATCGTAAGATGTCGGCATTGTTATGTCATTGATCCTGGAAAGCGCGTCCGCAACTATGTTGTTACTGCCACTTAAATGTAGGATAGTAATGGATTAATTGGCGCTCCGACGCCTTTTTATACCCTGAACCCATTGAAAATGGGTAAAAAAGGGTATAATGGTTTTGTGCAAATGTATGTAACAGGCAGAATGAAGCATCTGCGACCCCATAAAGTATATATATTCTTGATCAGCATCACTAGCCGAGTCGATTTAGCCATGCCCGTCTGTCTGTCTGTCCGTCTGTCTGTCCGTCTGTCGGTCCGTCCGTCTGTATGAACGCGTCGATTTCAGAGACTACAAAAGCTAGAAAGCTGATCTTGGTCTCATTCGGTTCGTATATATCATACGCAGAACAAGTTTATTTTTTTAAAAATAGCTCCCAAACTATTAAAGCTAGAGCCACCAAATTTATTGTTTTATATTCGTGTAAAACATACGAAGAATTTAAGCCCTTCAGGTTTTGGATACCTCCCCCCAATCGCCCCCAATATTGAAAAAACCATAAAAACAAAGCAAATCAAATA
>SCDT01002633.1:12545-23917 GCA_004143765.1 Drosophila melanica
GCATTAGCCACACGCGTGAGGCAGCGTCTTGCCCGGCGAACATAATCCGTCCCCGGCCCCAAATCAAATTCACCCGCCCCCCGGCACCCCTGAGACGTTTCACAGAAGGCAACAAGCTTGCAAATTGAAACTGTCGCACAACGACACAATTTCTATGCGTCCACGCCCCCGCACCCGCCCCCGCCCCCGCTCACCCAGAGTCGAAAGTGCGCGAAGGCGTCTGGTGGCACGTGGCCACACGGCAAGGGTCTGGACACAAAGAAGCCAAGTTGAGCAGCAACAGCAACACCATCGCCTATGCGTTCGTTCTTCAATTACCCTTTCGACCAGAACGGTCGCATTATCGTAATCGCATCCTAATTGCGACAAAATTACGACCACGTGCGGCTGTAACCCGATCGGCTTCAAAGGAGTTCCGATGTCGTAAAACAGAGAGCGGCCAACTGCCCGACAAGTAGATACCCTCTACAATCGGCGAGCTGTTAATTGAATGCAACCAAGAGATAAAGCTTTTTCACTCACCGTCACTTTTACAAAATGCGATCTTTATTTGTTTTGTCAAGTCTGTAATCTATCTTGAAATCACGATAGCAATAGTTAAGATATGCATTACCGTTCCTGATGTTCAAGTTGTCTGTTACAATTTTTGTACAAAACAAGTGACAAAATAAATTTTAGCTACGTTTCACATAAATTACAGATTTCCTGTACGAATATTTAGTTATGACACTGCCAAATTTTAACTCTATTCCATAGGTTGCGGCTTCTCGCCGATCACAAAGCGCCATAGGGCGCCTACTAAGCCAACGGCTAGCAGGTGGGCAACGAACAGTGCCCACAATCCGGAGTGATGGGAGTTGACGAGGCCAGGAATCATGCTGCGAAAGAAGTTCAGGCTGCCACCAGTCCAAAACGACTGTCAATGAAAATTATACAAATTTCAATTGGTCAGTTATTAGATAGATAAACAACAAAAAAACAAGCGAGATGGCTCTGGTCGGGACCGCCCGACTAGTAAATACCCTGAACGCAGCATTTAACACATATACACAAACTGCAGACCAAAGACAATATATATTAGATATACCGATATACTAACCGTCATTATTAGCAATGTTCCGATAATAAGTCCAAATCGCACTGGCATCGAGTCGTATGCACCGTTACTTCGTGGATCCCAAGCACCGCAATAGGCAAACAACAAGGCCATCATCGCAATTAGCTCAATTAGCAGGACCTTCAAATTGCTTATATCAAAGGGAGGTACTGTTACACAGAGACCGTACCCATGTACCCCATTGGCAATGTACGCACAGAAAAATCCAACAAGGGTGCCGATCAATTGGACGAGCATGTAGCATAGCATCGATTTCCAGTCCATAACGCCAACGATGGTGGCAAGGCCACTGACCGCTGGATTCAGATGAGCTCCGCTTAGGAACCCAAATGTGTGCATGGCTGCCGTATAGCAGAAGCCCCAACCAATCCCGTAAAGCACCTCGCAATCTGATCCCGTTTTAATCATGCAACCCATCGAGTTTAACATCGCGCATGCTAGGCATTCGCCTACAAGCTTTTTAACCAATTCCATATTGAACTTAAAATCCGACATGATTCAAATATTTGTTTTTGCGCTGAATATTTCGAAAAAATTGTATAACAAGGATGCGATTTAAACAAAAACTGGAATTTAACTGAGTTGCTATTGTTCAACTGTAAATATCTACATTTAAGTCAGCAAATGCCTACTACTGCTGGGCAAACATCTTATATGTACATGTACTATACTATATATACTATACATATGTATATACATACACATACATGCATATACATGTGTATGTATAGTGTGCACGACGAAATAAATTGCTGATTATTTTACGATAATTGTAGTAATTGGGTCCTCTTCACACGCATATACATACATGCATGTTTATATGTATGCATGTGCACTGCTTGCGTTAGCAATGCTTGCGCTTGCACTGCTTTCGACTGCTCCGAATTGACTTTAATGAAGAAAAAAAAAAATGGATACGTTTGTGAACGCGAAAATTTGCTTTTAAAAGAGGTATATAAAATCGTTTGCCTCCACCTACACGCAAAAATACAGAAACTAATAGATTGCTTTAAACTAGATATTGGTGAATGATGAGCGAACTTTTTTTATTTCAATTAGAATTGGTTTATCAAACAGCTAAGTTACGTCTACTAACAATAATTTGGACAAATTTCGATTACAGCTTTGTACACTAATGCCGAGTAAATATTGATTATAATTTTATATTGGTGATTATTCGCCGCCGCCGCCGCCGCCTCCACCAGATTTAACGGTCTCGTTCTTGTTTTGCAAAACAAGGAATCGCCAAAAACACGCCATTGCAATCGCCGCTACAATTGGTACAAACACATATACATAGATGTGCTCGAAAAAGAAGCCCGCAATCGCTGGCCACAGTGATCTAAACGGATGCATGCAGGACATTGTATGAGGTGCCTGAAAAATGAACAACATTATTATTATTATAAACATTTGCAAATTCGACTGTCAATTGGTATCAAGCTTACCCCAACCATGATCAGGGCGATCACAACGGCGCCAATGCGCAGCGAAATAGATTCCTGCAATTGCTCGTTACTTTTATGCCATGATGCGCACATGGCAAATACATAGGTGCTTGTCATAAAAAATTCCAATACTATTCCCTGCCAAAATTCAGGCATCTTTATTCTAGTGGCACAGTATTTAACTCCCGTCGTGCCAATGGGCACCACATATAGAGCCCAGACAAAGACGTGACCTATGAACGATCCTGCCAGGTGCATCAGTATGTACATGATTCCATCAAAAACGGTAACATTTTGAACTATCATGCTCGCAATAGATATAGCGGGATTGAGATGTGCCCCAGACACAATTCGAAATGCTTGAGTGAATACCATCACGGCTCCCCCCCACGCGAAGGCATATAACACAGGAGAGCGGCTAAATCCAACACCAACATCTGTTTTTTCGCGTCCGGGCGGTACCACTCCACCCATTCCCGAAGCAGAGAACAAACCCAATGAGCTTAATATTTGATCTGTAGGACTTTCTTGTTTAAGAGAATCATCAAGAAAGATGTTAAACTGGTCCTTTTGACGTTTGACGGGGTCTGCAACGTATTGAGCAGACTGTACGTCGGGAAGTGAGCAGCCAATAAACTGAATGATTAAACTCGCTAAAAACTCGCAGAGAAGTTTCTTGAGCAATACTTTATCGCATTTACCCATTTTTTGAAAAAAATATTTAAATTCAACTTGAAAAAAATAATTTGGTTTACTTAACTGAACGGGCAGAATTGTTATGAATTTTCTGTAGAAACTTTTATATACCAGCAATTTGAGTTTGAACGATTGTCAAAGCCTCCAATGATCTTGAAAAAATGGGGAGACGGAAAGTTGAACTTTATGTTTAATACAAGTTAAGACTCTAGAACTAACTGTCCTTTTCCATTTGGTTTCCTGATCTAGTTGATCAAACGCTGTAATGCGAGCACGAAAATCATCGATAGTTTTTTGTTCTCTGTGCGCAGGGTGACCATCTTTCGATGCCTAGTGGCAACGCTATGCATATTTCTCGATTACCAGCACTACTGCGCAAATGTGTAACGAATCCACCCCCAAACGGAACGGCAAATTTACAATTTTTAAATTCAACATCAGTCCGCAGTCGTCGGTTTTGCCAAATAGACGTGCTTCTTGAATCTCTGTTTATTTTTTCTCACAATACGCACAAAAGCACGCATACACTCCCTGAATGCGTGTAACGGCGCGCGGCAGGTTAAAAAGCGAACAACAACAGCCACATTGAAAACTTACAATGTTTCCACACACAAAATTAGCACTTTAAATAATCCTTTTGCAAGTGAATTAAATTGAACACGCGCCAAGCAAATATGTACTATTAACAAAAAACGAATAAAAAAAAAACAAAGTTCTGTTAAATGGTATCGATTTTTCGTTAAATCGTTATACACACACTCTGACCGAGTTTACACATACGCCACGCGCAAGCACACGCCCCTCTTTAAGCCACAAGCCCCCCGTCCAACACACACACACACGCGCACACACATACACCCAGTCAGCTGGGGTAAGGGGTGTTCGTCGCAATATGTGTGCCGTAACGTGTGTGTGTGTGTGCACCGTTAATGCACAGTGAAAGCGGGCAATGGACATTTTTTGCCTGCCTAGGAAAACTCACTCGTTTAACAGCCGCAAAGAGGATTTTCTGGTTATCAATCGCATCGTATTAAGAAGCATGTTTTATTTGGCACTGATCAAATAGGGACGGACAAACATTTTAGGTGGGTTCTAGCCTCTATCTATATACATATTTATGTATACATATACATTATTTTTGTTTTTGTTTTAAGTCCCGTTTCTTTTCCTTGTTTTGATGCAATTTTCATGCGTGTCTTGGACACAGACATGAGCGCTGGCAACGGCAGTTCGTGTAGAGCTGTTCAATTAGTTCAATTTATTTTGAATACGCCAAGCACCCACACAAACAGAGAGAGAGAGAGAGAGAGAGAGAGAGACACACATATACAAAATCGCGCATGACGGCTATTGTGCGCTTAATTTGTAATTCGCTTTTCGTTGTAGTTTTTTCGATTCCATTGCGAGCGCAACGTAACCAGTTCCTCTCCTCTGCCCAAACAGGGACACAATTGTAAATAGCATCATCCGAACATCAGAGCAACGCGGGCAATCTTCTTCATCAAGTTGAGTGGGAGCATGGCAGGACAAAGGCAAAGGCAAAGGCTGTTGGTTAACTGCACGCATGCAGTGGCCACCATTGGTTGCCTGCTGCTTGTGCTGGCCCAGACACTGGGCCAGGGTACGCCGCAGCAGGTCTGCCCGGAGCAGGGCGACATCTCGCCCTGCATATGCACGGTGAAAAAGAACGGACTGGATATATTATGTGAGACAACGGACCTGGTGCACATCACCAAATCGATGGGCACGTTGAAGGGCAAAAGTCCGATCATATTTTATTTGAAGCTGCGCCACAACAATCTGCCCAAGCTGCAGGGCTTCGTTTTTCTGGCTCTGGACATCCGCCATTTGACAATACACAACAGCAGTCTGGCGGCCATCGAGGAGAATGCACTGAGTAGTCTGGGTGAGTGTGTGTGTGCTGCACACAAATTATCCAAATTATATATAACGTATTCCATTCTGCGCTGAACTTGCAGGCAAAGGACTCACACAGCTGGATGTTTCACTAAATCAAATGAAAACGGTGCCGTCACAGGTATTAAAAATATTCATTCATAAAAAAGAAAATTCATTAGTATCTATATACATATATGAGCATTTTGTTGTTTAATACATATCACTGATGTTTGGTCATAAAATCAAGAAAACTGATTTTTTGTGCCCAACACGTCCGTCTTAACCGTTTAGATCACTTCTTCGGACATATATTATATATGTATTTCTTTGTAATTGTAATTTTTGTCAATATGTATATATACATGTATATATTCAGATGTCCGACTACGGAACGGATATGGTTCAGTTAGTTATTGTCACTTATCTAGCCGAGTACTCCAATCAGTTAAAATTCTAATAATTCCCATTTTACAGGCATTAAAACATTTGTATCACTTGTTAATTTTGAACTTGAATCATAATAAAATCACCGTCATCCATAACAACGCCTTTGAGGGACTGGACACCTTGGAGATCCTAACACTCTATGAGAACAAAATTACACAAATCGATCCCGAAGCATTCCGTGGCCTGGAAAAGTATGTTATTTATATTTCAATTACAATTGAAGGCTTTTTAAATGCATATCCTTAGAAAACTCAAGCGCTTGAATCTGGGTGGCAACGATCTAACCAATGTGCCACAAAAGGCCCTATCCATATTGGATACACTGAAGAAACTGGAGATACAGGAAAACAAGATTCGTTCTGTCAGTGAGGGTGACTTTGAAGGTAACAATACTACTTCAAAATGATCGAAAATTATGTTCAACTTCTAATAAACTTAACTATTGAACAGGTCTACAGAATTTGGATTCGTTGATATTAGCACATAACATGATCACAACCGTGCCAGCAAACGTATTCTCGCACCTAAGTCTGCTTAACTCGCTGGAACTGGAGGGCAACAAGATCAGTGTCATTGATAAGGATGCATTCAAAGGTTTAGAGGGTATGCTAAAATTGTTCAGTTTATTCAAGGCACTCAAATAATACGAATTGCATTTCGCAGAGAACCTGCAGTATTTGCGTCTGGGAGACAACAATATTAATGCCATACCCAGTGAGGCATTGCGTCCGCTGCACCGTCTCCGCCATTTGGATTTGCGCAACAATAACATCAATGTGCTGGCCGACGATGCATTTACCGGATACGGTGATTCGCTCACGTTCCTCAATCTCCAGAAGAATGAGTAAGCCTCGCTATTTTGCACTCAAATCAACTTGCAACTTGAACTTTAGCACCAACTTGTTGTTAAAAGTACTTTCTACCTCATCGTAATTTTGAACCGTTTACGTTTTTTATCTCTATATATTTATTGATTGTTATGCGTCTTCTGATTTCAGCATTAAAGTTCTACCCAGTACCATTTTCGAGAATCTCAACTCGCTGGAAACGTTGAATCTGCAGAACAACAAGATGCAGCGCATTCCGCAGGACACAATGGAAGCGGTCATCGATACGTTGCGCATTATCGACATAACTGGCAAGTGATCGATATTGATTTGGCCGTAGTTGGCAGCTAACTAAATGAATGCGTTTTTGTTATTTAGACAATCCGTTGAACTGTTCGTGCGAATTGACCTGGTTCCCAAAACTGTTGGAGGACCTGAAAAACAAGGACGATGAAATGTCACAAAAAAAGAAGCCGCTGTGCCACATGTCGCTGGACAATCGCGAATATTTTGTACAAGCGATGCCCACCGAGAAGATGCATTGCGCCGGCCTCAATGTGAGTCCCTCACCCACGAGCGGCGGTCTCATTCGGATACTGCAAGTGAACATTTTGGCCCAAATAGCCATGTGTAGCGTGGCGTTTCTGAGTAGCGTTTAAATTGCATACACATTCGTTTTTCCAATTAGCTATATATATTATATAGATCTATACAAATATATATATATATATATTTATATATATATGTTTATATAAACATATACATATATAGTTATGCACACATGTGTGTAGGTGTTCATGATGGATCATCATCACCAGACATAGACGAAGTGATACTTACGCCCCTTCAAAAAAGAAGAAGTTTTTGAAAATTCACAACAAATTCCAAAACAAAAAACCAAAACAATTTTGTACGCCTACAAACCATTTCTGTGTTGTTGTATTGTATTTTTTAATTATAGATTATAGAGATTCCGTGAATTATGCAACTCTGGCAATTGTTAGACTCAATATGCACGCAACCAAGAGCAACAACAACCCCAAAAAGAACAGCAATATCACCCGCAAGTGCCCCATCGAAACTGAATACCCAAAAACAAAATGCTAATGATATACACCCACCTTGTTGAATTGATATTGTACGATGCCAATGTCGTGAAATCTCGCGCTAACACACATAAGCAAACAAACAAAACGAAAGAAATTAAACAAATCATAAATTCCACAAACAAAACACTAAAAGCACACTAAACAGTAGCCCGACAGAAACGTTATAGAATATTTGAACAACAACAAATCGGTCGTTCTTTGTTAACGCTAAAGCGAATTAATCGTTATCGATAGGCATTATAATCGTAGCTTAGACGTAAGTCACAAAACAAATTTTAGAGATTCAAATTTAAAAAAAAAAAGAAAGAAATAACCGTAAACGCATACATATCTAAAAACGTGAAATTGTTACAAGTGAAGCGATATTATTATTGCCATTATTATTATTATTATTATTATATTGTAGTCCTATTAAGAACGATGAGAACAAGTTTATCATGCATACTGAATATTGTGTGTGTATAGCATATATCTATGTACCTATCTATTCTGTGTAGTAGTACTGTCGTCGTCTTGTCGTCGCTGTTGTGAGATACAATCATTATAAAAATCTTATTTGTACTTTGCCTTTTATTCGCTTCTATTTTCTATTCGAGTTTTTTCCAAGCAGCATATCAAAAATGCAACAAACAAAAAAAATGATAAAACAAGAAGAAGAAAAAAGCATGTACCCCTAGTCGAAATTTTGCAATATATATTTACTATGTCTATAATTTATCAAAGAAAATGCTAATGCTATTTATGTATGTATCTATGTGCAACCTTTAGGTGCTCTACCTAAAAAAAAAAAACAAAGAAAAAACAAAAAAATTATAAAAAAGAAAAAAAGAAAAGAAAATGTTACGCGTTCAAACGAGAGAAGAAAAACATTTGCATCAATCATCAAGAACTGATTATGAATTAAGTAGTTTGTACTCTTTATATGCAAGCAAGAGCAAGAAGCATGAAGCGGACAAATTGCAGCATCCGCATATACACATATCAATTATTGTATACATATAAATATATATATATATACTATATTATAATATCATAACATATCAGGAGTGCGCCAATAATTGGCAAGCTCACAAAATGGACAAAATTTGATAGAACTAATTTTGAGCATGTGAANATGTGAAACAAGTTTGATATTTATACCATACACACACACACACACACACACACACACACACACACACATGCACACATGCACACACGCAAAACATACAATTTTTGAAATTGTTTTTGTTTTTATATATCTTTATATATATACATTATATATGTTTCTATGTACCTCTATTGAATTTTGTATTTTAACTAAGTTATACATACATATATACATACCTGTTTCGTACTAAGTATTGTGCATAGGCTAATTTCTATTTGTATAATCTATAGACACTTATTTAAAGTTGACCTTTCACCCGGACTATGCGCCAGCTGGTTGGGTCAGTTAACCGCTGGCGCGCGATCCTGAAAGCGAACGTTTCTTTCAAATATTTCCAAAAGAATGCGCTACAACCCAACTCGGGTCAGTTTTGGAGTCAGCTGTTCTTTTCGAAATATTATCAGAAATGAAATAATTTAAAAACAAAAACCAACAACAACAAAAAGAAATATGAATCTATGGAGCTGTTCCGATACTCAACTACTTCGTTGTAGAGCTCAACGTGTGTGTAAGGGCAAAGGTGACAAACCGATCAATCACATCCACTATAACCCCACACAGACAATGCTTTCTCGATCGAACAGAAATAATGAATAAAGAATCATATTGGTTACTAACACACACAACTCCCAACTATTTATTACGGCCAGAGTGTGCAGTCATATGGCTTTGAAGTACAGCGTACGGGCTAGGGGAAATCCGTTGAAGGCACTCGCTATGGGCACCGTATAGGCGCCCATATTGGGAAAGCCCAACAGATCGCCACGGTTCAGGTTGGGCAGCCGCAAATCCTCAGAAATCTAAAAGAAATGGAAAAAGATTTACAAATATTATTCATATATTAGCTATATGATTTAAAAGGAAACAAAGTTTTTCAAGCAAAAACTCTAATTTGGAATTTAGAATAAATTAGTTTTAAAAATTTTGTAAATTTGATAATTTGGTTTGGTAAGTTTAAAGCTCATTTAAAAAACCAGAAAATTTGATTTATTTTTGAATTTAATAATACCCTATAAACTTACCTTATCGAGTCCATCACAGCTGGGACCCCAAATCAAACTCTTGAACGTGGGCAAGGCTCCATCGGTATTCTAAAGCACACAAAATTATGATATAGGTATATATATATGTACAGATATATGTATATATTACCAAATAGTGCTGCGCCGTGACCACCTGATGGTCGTAGAGTATGCAGTTGAAGGAGCCGTAGAGTCCGTCGTTCAGAAAGTACATGATTGTGTCCAGTTTGCCGGCCGCGTTGCGCACCTCGCGCTTAGCGTGTATCTTGCAGACCAGCGTATAGGCGGCGGCCACAAAGAATCGGCCCGGCTCGGCGATAATCTCGATCCGTTCGTCGGCAAAATGCCTTTGCACCGCCCGGTTCACATTTGCAGCAATCTACGGATTCAATTTGTGTCCAGTTATTTTGGGATTTCTTACGGTTTCGCTGGCTACCTCTTCGAACTGTTTATCATTGCTGCCCGGAAAGCCGCCGCCAATGTCCAGCAAATTGAGATCGTAGCCCAAAAGCTCCCCGAACTGAAATATGTTTTTGGCCTTCTTGATGGCGCGCTCGTAGGCCTCCGATTCAGAGCAGCCGGAGCCCACGTGGAAGCTGGTGCCGGTTACCTGAAGATGGAACGAAAATATAAAAAAAACCATATTAAACAACAAAAAATGTATACAAATAAAATTAGCTTAAAGTGGTTTTTTATAAGATTAATACAAGATTAATCCCAAATGAACTAGTATTAATTCAAGATTAATTCCTCATAGAATTATATTAAAGATAGATATATATATAAAGATTCAGTTTCAAAATATAATTTTTACTTTAATTAATGCGCTTTTTTTGCAAACTTTTAAAATATAATTTATGCCGTTTAGTTTATTTTGGTTAGGCTAATGCCGTTGCCTTCGTTAGTATTAAGAAGCTCTATAAAATCAATTTAGTATTATTACTCACCGTCAAGTCCAGAGCTTTGGCCAGCAGCATCAAAGCGGAGACATCGGTTTCCGCATCGCAGCCAAATTTATTGCCCAGCGGGCACTGAGCGCTTTTTGCCTCCGACTTGAAACGAACAATTAAGCTGTGGAAAATTCATATTAAACTAAACAGAAGCTGGCTGACTGATTAGGCAATACCCACTTGGATTTTGGGTAGTGCTTGTGCAGCTTGTAGATCTCGAATTCGTTGTCAACGGTGCCTTTGAGCACCTGCTGCTCTCGGGCGTAGTCCAGGTGGCTGACGGGCCGGCAAGGATTCGCGAAGATGATGCGCTCGGGCGGCACACCACAATCGAGCACCTAACGAAGGCATAAATTGAACATATATATACATATATATATATATATTTATATTTATTGGATCAGACCAACCTGCTTGAGCTCGTTTTTGGAGGCGCAATCGAAGCCAGTGCCCAGATCAGCCAGGGTCTGGACAATCAGCGGATCATCGTTGCACTTGACGGCATAGTAGGGCTTGATGCGCGGCAGAAGCTGCTGCCACAGGCGCAACTTGCGCTCCACGCTGGACAGATCGCATATGTTGGTCGCCTCGTCGCTGTCCTGCACCCGGGCCTCCTCAATGACCCGTTTAACGTCCAGCACCCGGTCGTAGAAATTGATGCACATCTCACAAATCAACGCAACGAGGCAACGACAAACCACGACAGA
>SCDT01002634.1:0-12102 GCA_004143765.1 Drosophila melanica
TTCATACGGACAGACGGACAGACGGACAGACGGACAGCAAGACGGACATTGCACAAAACCAATATACTCTTTTCACTTTGTGAACGAGTATAAAAATGATATTCAAGAAAAAGAAAATGCAAATGTTAAATGAAAAAATGTATATATAAAATAATATATAATAGGGGGAAAAATGAGCATAATGGGTCGTATAACCATGTATGTGCGCATTTGGTATACCTGTGGCCGATCCGATATATCTGGCTCAGTATCGGACAAATCCGTACTCTCATCGCTGCTATCACAGACCATTGACTTAAGCTCCGCATCGAGAAAGAAACGTTGCGAACGCTAAATACGCGTTTTATTTTTAAGGTTTATTCATTTACAATATATCGAATTATTTGTTGGGCAGGCGGTCAGGCATAAGGGAGAAAGAGAGAGAGAGGGAGAGACACGGAAACAAGACAAATATGTATGCAATATACAAGATAAAAGTTGGGCGCACTTATAATTAAGCAAACACGAATCTATGAATGCTAGAAACATGAAATATAATATAGCTATATCTATACTATATAGACGTACCTGTATAAACTCGCAGAACTTTAGACAGATCTTGCACAGCTTAAATATGGCACGATTCAGATGCGACGTTTCGGTCAGCATGCAATTCTTGAGGCACAGATCGAGAAAGTCCTGATGCAGACTGAGCACCATGTCCACATTCTCCACATTCTTCATTTTCATAATGAATATATGCCAATTGGGCTCAATGATCTCGATCATCATATAATACTCCAGATTCTGTACGGCGTTCATCATCCGCTGACGCAGCGTAAACGCCGAACGATAAAGCTCAGCGGCATGCGGCGAGAACTTCTTGGCTATTGAGTTCTCCTTCCAAATTCTGTAATAAATGTTCGATATGTTAATGTGAATTTAACCGGATTGAGATCGAAACACTCACTTGCACAACTGACGCTCGACGTGCTTGCAGTAGAAGAGCTGGCGGAAGAGCATCTGATACTTGGTAATGGCAATGTGATTCAGCACCAGGGAAACGGGCCACTTCACCTCGTAGGTGAAAGCAAAGCATTCGAGGCCGCTCAGATCGAGGCGATCGGTGGTCTTCCAGTATTCTAAAACCGTGTCTAGGAGTGAAGCTACTTATTTGAATCGGACAAGTGTGCGATGCTTACCTTCTTTCTGGTTCATGATCTTGGACATTTGGGTCACCAGATCGTAGGTGAGCAGCTCACAGTGCAGATCATCCTTGTACGGATCGCTGCGTGCGGACGACAGACGCAGCGTTAGACCCAAGAGATTCTCCAGCGTCATCGGCAAAACCAGATCCACATTCTTGGACAGCTCGTCCTCGCAAGCGTCCATAAACTGCATGGTGAAATCGCCCTGATTCAGCAGCAAATATCGCTTCACCGACATCAGGTGACCCATCAGATCGTTCTCGGTGAGCAGGACATCGAGGAGCATGCGTGCCGCAAAATAGTAGGCATCATTGATCACATAAACGTGCTGCTCGTTGGTGGGATCGAATCCCAATTGCATCTGCTGTGTGGGCATCACACGCTTGCCGCACTGCCGGATCACGTTCAGATATTTGCCGGTGCGCAATATCTTGTCCGCGTATTTCTCGAGGAATGTCGGTATACATTCGGAGCGCACTGTGTACCGCTTCTCCCAATAGTCATCGGAATAATGCTCGGGCAGCTCATCCTTGTGTATGACCTCATTGTCCTCGACCAGAAACTCGTGCGTACTGTCCACAATGATACCCTTCTGTATCCAAAGCTGCAGCATCCGCATATACGGCTCAGCCGCTTTGCTCGCCAGCCCAATGATCAGATCCTGGGCGGCCTTATCGCCCTCCAGATGCTTGATCCGCTCGCACAGATGCGAGAGAACTGCAGCGCCATAGTAACCATTCTGTCAATTGCAAAACATGATTATAAAATAAGCGATCTTTAAAAAGTTCATCAGCCATCTTTCTTTAAAATCTATTAACCTTTGAAATTAACGAAGATATATCGATTTTAAGCAAACAAAATATCTAATTATCTGACGCGAGTATATCTTTTAAATTTCAGACGGACATAGAAAACCAAATATAGCATATAGTAGCTCTTTAAGGAAGTTCATCAGTAATCCATTTTTAAAAATCTATTTACCTTAAAAGTTAACGGAGTTATAAAGAATTTAGCTAAACAAAATATTTCAACTTTTTATCTGACGCGAGTATATCTGTCAAATTTCGGACGGACATAGCAAACCCAATACATTTTATATAAAGTTAAGCCTATATATCATATAATGACTGAGAACACACACCATATCCAGCTCGACCAAGGCGGTCCAGATCTCGTCTATGACCCAAATGGTTGGCTGCAGGTAGTACAACAGCTTGGCCACCGTCAGTTGGTTTTTCTGGAGTTCCGCCTCCGCTTGGGTCAGCAGTATCTGCAGCAATAAGGGAAACCAGGTTAGCAAATTGGGTAGTCTGGCTGCAGTGCAGCAGTGCATTTAACGCACATAGAAATCGTTGGTGAGGCTGTGCAGGGCCGCGTTGAGGGCATTGTTCACCTGTCCGCGACCGTCGGTGAGCGCTATCACCTTCTGTATGCCCATGAAATGGGAGGCCAGTGGCAGGATCTCATGGACCATTTCGGCCAGCGATTTATCCATGTGCAGGTTAATGCTGAAGCGCGTCTCGTATTTGGCGACGCCCGCGGCGGTCTCATCATTGGGCAGCGCCACAATGTAACTGCCACGGACACCGCCCAGACAGTAGATGATGTCGGTGAGCAGCACACGCTGCTGGGCATCCATTGGGAGGGCGGCCAGCTCCGGTTTTGGCATCGGATTCTGACCCTCCACCTTGCAGAAGTTCCACAACAGATGTGTGCGATACTCGTCCAGCAGTCCATCGTTGAACGGTTTCTGATATTTGTTGCTGTCGATGCTGTTGATGTTGTTGTGCTTGATGTTACGATTGTTGTTCAGCGTGCAGCGCTCCATGAGCAGCTTGCTCACCGAACAGGGATGCTGGCTGACGTGGCTGACGCCACTGCTGGGCCCATCCGAGTTGCCCAACCCATCCATCGGCACCACATTGCTCGATTCCGAGCTGATGGCAATGCTTATCCCAGATCTCTGGCTGTGCAGCGGACTAGTGGGAATACTCGTTACCGGACTGGCAACGCTATTCGTATTCGTATTCGCATTGGCCACCGGAACAGATCTGTTGCAAGTGCCGCTGCCAACGTTCGACGCGGATCGATTGCTGGCCTTGTTGCTGTTCGCGCTGTTCACTATCTTGTCAAAGGAGCCCAGCGTTAGCACCGAGCTGTTCGAAACGGCATTCAGCACGCGTTTCTTGATCTGCAAAATGCAAACATAATATAGGTTTAACATATTTGGTTAATGTGGATAATGAATACGGCAGATCGGAGATCAATTCAAATAACAGATCATGTGCGCTATAAATTGTGTTTGCACTAGGATTGTTCCTATAGCAGGCTATATTATTTACATAAATATTTAGAATATCTTGAAGAGCCAAAAAGTTTATCATACAAAAACTCATTTTTTAACGAAATTTTCCCATGTTGATAAGATTTTGCCGCTATATTAAGAGCTATATAATATAGTTATCCGATATTGATAACACTCAACACGCTCAATTGTCAAATTTCTTCACCTTGGGGCAGACAGCTAAATCGACCGAACGTAAAAAACTATCATTACATATTTGTTCACTTTGTGTACAGAATATTCTAAAATGAGAATTGATATTCTTAATTAAATTTAAATGAATCATATTTATGTCTGGCTGAGCGGGTCGCGGAATGAGTATATAGTGAGTAGCCGGCTTGCCCATCCTAGGCTGGAAAGAATGGGTGAGTACTCACCACGCTCAGGTCGCCGCGCGGAGCAAATGGCTCACTGTGGGTGAGTGTGATGGGCGGCGGACGGCGTCTGTAACTCGTTGAGGTGAGGGTGGCCACTGTGGAAATATCTGCCAACTCGTCCGGCTTGCGACTGGTCACCGGCGTCGATGTGGATAAATCCAAGGAGCTGCGCTCAGATGTGTCATTGCTCGGCTCATCGAGCAGGTTGCTGGCACTGGCGCTGTGGCAGGGGGCGGCATCCAGTTGGCCTTCCACTTGCAGGTGTCTGCTGCTGCTGGGTGGCGGCATCTCATACGACAGATTCGAGCTGTTCTCGTACTTAGTCTGCCACGCGGGATCCTCTTTGATGCGGTCGGCAAAGACGAGGAGTGCGTACATGGGATCCTTCCTAAGCATAACGGAATGTGAGATTGTATGCTTTAGACTAGAGGGTAACGGGGGTGATGTAGAGTAAGGGGACTGCCACTTACCGCTCAAGGGTGTGTGTTATTTCCTTAAGCACCTTGCGATAATTGGGCCGCTTGCAGCTGATGGACTCAAGCAGTGAGATGAGCTCGCGGTCGGAGCGACGTTTATCGGCTGTGGCTCGAAACTCGCGCAGTATCCTGTCTGGCGTATACGGCGTTCTACAATATAAACACGTAAATACATTTATCGTATTGTTGCTTAAATTTCGATTTCAACTCGAATGAATCACAATAATATCGACAACAAAAACAACAGCGGCAGAGTTGACGGACAAAATCGAGCATCAAGCGGGCAGCAGCCGTTTGCCGTCAAGGTTGGGCATCTGGTGCACTCTGTGCGGGGGTTTGCACTTACTGGGACTCGGCAATGAGGTTTGCCAGCACAATGCGCACTGGGTCGGTTTTACTCGTGATGGCATGTGCCATTTGTTTGTGTTATTTGTAAGTTAACGGTTTAAATGAACAGTAATGCGATCCGAGTGACAACAAAAACACATAGGCTCTTTTTCAGCTGGCGCTCAAGCCAAATTGAGCGGGTTTGCAAATTAATTCTCTTTCTCTTTTGCTCTTTTAGTTTGGCTGTGGCGTGCACAGTGCTGCCACTTAGTTCGAAATTTATGCAAATTATCAATTGTTTGGCGATATTTTTTTGTTTACTTTTACTTACAATTGAGTGGTTTTTATTATTAGATAATGGCTGGACGACTCCTAGCAAAATACGAAAACTGATAAGATGACATTTGACAAGAAATATATGTCAGAGCATGGTTCTGATAATATAATTTGGTTTATTTTTATTTCAATGTTTATATGAATTGATTATCAAAGAGGTGATTTACTAGTTCTCAATTTTATTTTACCAATTTATATAAGTTAAAAAAATATTTTAGTTAAAATCACAATATTTACAAAACTATTGATGTTTTGCTAAGTTTTCTTTAAAAGTCGATTAATCATCGATGATTTCGATACACATCGCTAGCAGCTGCACGTGCATTGGGCATAGGCAACAAATGTTTACCGAAACATAAACATGGGCAAAAAGGTGTACAATGCCAAGGCGCGCCAGAATCCGCAAACCATCGTCGACAATTCGGCCGTAAAGAAAGTAAGTACAATCGTTAGCCGTTACCAGTGTCTAGAATTAAATCAGCAACAATCCGCAGATCAAAATAGTCACCGAGGATGTGGTCGGCGGCATTTCCACGGGCTACGATGAGGCCAACGCTCTCGTGCTGCCCTCGCAGAAGCGTGCAACCAAGGTGAAAGTCGAGAAGCGCCAGAATGTGAAGATTCTCTCGAAGAAGCAGCGTAAGCATCTGCAGTCCATTGTGGACAAGAAGAAGAAGAAAGAGGGCGTAAGTAGAACAGCGGCCGACTAAAAGTGGACATCCGGTAACCAGACCTCTTTTACCTTCAAGCGAGCACAACTGCTGGAAGATTTGGCTGCCGTGCAGATACCCGCTGCCGAACTGCAACAATACACATCCGTTAGCCAGGCACAAACGGTGGGCACGAAGCGTCTGCAGACCCTGGACGAGTACCTGGCCAAAAAGAAGGAGCGGCAATCGCAGGTGCTGGTAGAGCAAGACCAGCAGCGCAAGGGCAGGCGTGTGAATGCTATCAAGGGTAGCAAGCGCAAGCTGCTGCTCGAGGAGCAGGAGGCGCTAGAGGCCAAACGCAAGAATCCAAACATTATAAACGCAGAGGAGTCGGATGACACCACCACAGATGATAGCGAGAGTGAGAGCGACAGTCCGGCAGCAGCTGAACCCGCAGCTGCAACTACACCCACGTCTACAAATGAGGCGATTGCCATTGAGAAGCAGCCGGCAAAGCCCACAAAGTCCACAGCTCCCAGCACGTCCAAGTCGGGATCGACACCAGCTGCTTACCAGCACAAGACAGTGTATGTGCCTGTGCATCGCACGGATGAGGTGCAGGCGGCGCGTCTGCGTCTGCCCATACTCGCCGAGGAGCAGCAGGTGATGGAGTTGATCAACGAGCATCCGATTGTGATTGTCGCCGGCGAGACGGGCTCCGGCAAGACCACACAGCTGCCGCAGTTCCTGTACGAGGCGGGCTACGCCCAGCACAAGATGATCGGGATTACAGAGCCGCGACGTGTGGCCGCCATTGCCATGTCGAAGCGCGTGGCGCACGAAATGAATCTGCCGAGCAGCGAGGTATCCTATCTGATACGTTTCGAGGGCAATGTGACGCCCGCCACACGTATCAAATTCATGACCGATGGTGTCCTGCTCAAGGAGATCGAGACCGATTTTCTGCTCAGCAAGTACTCGGTGATTGTGCTGGACGAGGCGCACGAGCGCAGTGTCTACACGGACATATTGGTGGGTCTGCTGTCGCGCATTGTACCCCTGCGCCACAAGCGCGCCAATCCCCTCAAGCTGATCATCATGTCAGCCACGCTGCGCGTCAGCGATTTTACGGAGAACACGCGTTTGTTTAAAGTGCCGCCGCCGCTGATCAAAGTGGAGGCGCGCCAATTTCCCGTCACCATACACTTCCAGAAGCACACGCCAGATGACTACGTGGCGGAGGCGTACCGCAAAACGGTCAAGATACACGCCCAGCTGCCCGAGGGCGGCATACTCATCTTCCTAACGGGCCAGCAGGAGGTCAATCAGCTGATGCGCAAACTACGACGCGCCTTTCCCTACAAGGCGGCCAACATGGCGCAGGTGAAGCAGGAGCAGAAGCAGGATGATAAACAGCAGGAACAAGACCTGGAGCAGGAGTTCGATATGAAGCGCACCATACGCAACATGCGCAGATCCAAGAAAAAATTTCTTACACAAATCTCGCTGCCCAAAATCAATTTAGATGACTACAAGCTGCCCGGCGACGATACCGAGGCGGACATGCACGAAACGCCCGAAAGCGATAACGAACACGACTCCGATCTGGAACTGGAGGATGGGGATGATCAGCAGCTGGCTGAGATGCAGCCAACCACCAAGCAGCCGCTGTGGGTGTTGCCGCTCTACTCGCTGCTCTCGTCGGAGAAACAGAATCGCATCTTTCAGCCGGTGCCAGAAGGCTGTCGCCTGTGCGTGGTGGCTACGAATGTGGCGGAGACCTCGCTCACCATACCGCACATCAAGTACGTTGTGGACAGCGGCCGCCAGAAGACGCGCCTCTACGACAAACTAACCGGAGTCAGCGCCTTTGTAGTCACCCACACCTCGAAAGCGTCTGCCGATCAGCGGGCGGGTCGTGCCGGACGCGTCAGTGCGGGCCATTGTTATCGGCTGTACTCCAGTGCCGTGTACAACGATATCTTTCCGGACTTTGGCCAGCCAGACATACAGCAGAAGCCCGTCGATGATCTGATGCTGCAGATGCGCTGCATGGGCATCGATCGTGTTATCCACTTTCCGTTCCCCTCGCCGCCCGATCAGCTCCAGCTGCAAGCCGCCGAACAGCGGCTGAGTGTTCTGGGCGCACTGGAGGCCCGATCGAACGCTGGCGAGGATCTGCCGCCGGCTGTCACCAAGCTGGGCAAAGTGATCTCACGTTTTCCGGTCTCGCCGCGCTTCGGCAAAATGTTGGCGCTCTCCAATCAACAGCAACTGTTGCCGTACACCGTTTGCCTGGTCGCCGCATTGTCTGTGCAGGAGGTGCTCATCGAGACGGGCGTGCAGCGCGAGGAGGATGTGGCGCCCGTCTCGAATGCCTTCCACAAGAAGCGAATGAGCTGGGCGGCCACCGGCAATTACAAACTCCTCGGTGATCCGATGGTGCTGCTACGTGCCGTTGGCGCCGCCGAATATGCCGGCTCCCAGGGCCGACTGGCCGGCTTCTGCGAGGCGAACGGACTGCGGACCAAGGCGATGAGCGAGGTGCGCAAGCTGCGCGTCCAGCTGACCAACGAGATCAATATGAATGTGAGCGATGTGGAGCTATGCGTCGATCCGCAGCTGAAGCCGCCCACCGATGCCCAGGCACGCTTCCTTCGTCAGATCCTGCTCGCCGGCATGGGTGATCGTGTGGCGCGCAAGGTGCCGCTCGATGAGATCAGCGACAAGGAGGAGCGACGCCGGCTCCGGTATGCCTACAACTGTGCGGACATGGAGGCGCCGGCCTTTCTGCACGCCTCTTCGGTGCTGAAGCAAACGCCGCCGGACTGGATCATCTACCAGGAGGCGTACGAACTGCAGAACGGCGACACCCAAAAGATGTTCATACGCGGCATCACCGCCATTGAGCCAGAGTGGCTGCTGCTCTACGTGCCGCTGCTGTGCAACATACGCCTGGTGCGCGAGGATCCCGCGCCGCGCTACGATCCGGTTAAGGGTAAAATTCACTGCCATGTGGACGCCAGCTTTGGCAAGGCCGGCTGGGAGCTGCCCCTGGGCGAAATCGAGATGCCGCTCAACGAAAAGGCCTGCTGGTCAGTTTATTAACTACTCCATATTTTATATAATATATGATTCCATATATATATCTTGATCCTTTTGCAGCTACTTTGGCATGTTCCTGCTTGACGGCATCGTTTGCCCGCCGCTGGCTGCTTTTAAGCCGAAGCTAAAATCGACGCCCGCTTCGCTGATCAAGAGCTGGTCCAGCCTCAATGACAAGGTGCTGCGCTTCAAGCGTGCGCTGATCACCAAACAGATTCACAATCGCGAATCCCTCTTCGATCAGTGGCAGCATGAACCCAACTGTGAGCATCTCCACCACCACTTTTAACAGTCCGTATACTAATTTAAATTTCTGGTCTTTCAGTTCTGCTTGAGGAGTATCAAAATCTGCTGTACGATGTGGCGCTGAGTGAACTGACGCCCATTTGGCCACCTAATAAACTGGACGCGGCGTCCACTTGAATCCCATCTCCGCAACTCTTTTACTCCCCTCGTGTCTTGTAAATACATTAAATGTACATCCTTATCATACAATCTTGTTACGTTCATCTTCAGCACATGAAAATTGTTAACTGAAATAAATCGGTTTCTCTGTTGTGCCGAAGATTAAATACCCTATTCTATGTTGTATTTGCTATTTTAGAAGTACACGATTCTTTATGTGATGCCAATCGATAGAGTTGCTCCTTGCGCATCTAACGCATCACATCTTTTGAAAATCTGCAAGGATTTGGCCGAGTTATACCTATTTTTCTGAAAAGCACAATTGTTTTATAGCCATATCTCCGCCATATCCTTCAGGATCCTAGAATGATATACCATTTTTAACTCACAGGAAGCAGGACTATCGATTTGCATTGAAGGATTTTCAGAATCCCACCAAAAATATTGGCCAACATTTTTATAAGGGGGTAGGACGAAAAATTTGGTAAAAATCGCAAATCGTGCTGAACTCGGCCATTTTATTGACTATCGTGATGTTTTTTGGCCAACATACAATAAATTTTCCGCAAATTTGGAATATGCGATAAAAAGGACGAAAATCCTTACAGGAGCCAAGAAAAAATTACACTTTTTTAAACATAAAATTAGCCATAATTCAGCCGTATCCTTGATGATCCTGGCAAATCCGAGGTCAAACAACTCGTTTTGATCAGGGTTATCAGCTGACCAAAGGACATCAAAATCGTCCTGCTAGTTTTCAAAATATCAAGGATTTTGTGTTTTTGGCCAATTTTCTTGCGCTCTGCGCTACTGAAAATTTATAAGTATCCGATTCTTAGATGACCCCATAATATTTTGATGCCAATCGATGGAGCTAGTCCTTGCGAATCTAACGCACCAAGTCCTTTGAAAATGTGCAAGGATATGGCCGAGTTAGAGCGATTTTTTTTTTAAAAAAGGGGCATTTTAAGTACATACCAAACGATTTGGTTTTTTTGTCAGCACAAAAGTATGCAATGCTAAAAATACTCGTTACAACATTAACAGTCAATTTACAGCGTTGCTTATTCTTGACGCATATAAAAGTATGCAGTAAATTAATTCGACTGCCAAATTTATATCGAGCTGCTTCTGATTTCTGTTTGCCTGGTAGTTTGGGCAGAATTTGAGTTGAAAACTTGCAGGACCGTGTTAGGTTGTTAATAGAAAATTATAATCGGCATATCTCCGGCAAATTGGGACAGATCTTGGAAAGATATACCTTTTCGGACTCGTACGGACCAGGACCATCGATTGGCATTTGAAATACGCATTTTTATTTAAATTTTGAACGGGAAAATTTATATATCAGAGGTCCGAGAAAAATGTATCGAGTCATTTTTAAAAATAAACAAATACAAATTTTGTATAACAAGTTTCTTTTTTTTATTTGTATTTTAAATGTCATATGTAATATATACATATATATACTTTGATATATTATAAATATTAAATTTGTTTTAAAATGGAACTAAACAATTTTTCAAAAAAGAAAACAATAATGATGTGGGAGGAATTCAAATGTTGTTAACAGCTAAGTTTCGATAGTTGTTCCAATACAATATATGTTCGTTTTTGTTTTTTGTTTCACAAATATTTAATGTCTGCTTGCATGTAACTTAACCTTACAAACATTATATGATCTCTTTTAGCTATACCTTTTTTGCCTGTGTTGTACCATTTGCAGATAGTTTCTTTGTTTTTTATATTTTATATTTACTCTCAGTTTTCCTTTTTCATTAAAGATTGGCTAGTTTCAGATACAGATACAGCTGCAGTTAACGGAGTTAAGTGACTTAACTGTACATGCATTGGGGTAAGGAAGGGAGAGAAACATTTAATTTGTTGCAAGAACTTCTTTTGTTTTTGTTCGTGTGCTGATATTTTTCAGTTGTTTTCTTGTTTTTTTGTATTTTTTTGTTTGTTTGTATTATTATTTTACAATTATGCTTAGTTTGTGTATTTGGAAAAATTATTTGGGCATTTTTCTAGTGTATTTTTAGGTTTTTTTTTGTAGTTTTTAATTTATAGCGCATACACATTGCACCTTATTTATATATTACATGGTATTTATTTAATGTTCTTGGTTTTTTTTGTTGTTTTTTTTTTTTTTTTTTAATGATATTTTCCATTAGCTATGTAAATACTCGCAACCATAAATATTTTACATAATCTGAATTGTTTTTACGGGCTTAACGTGGATTCTTTTTTTTTGATTTTTTTTTTGTATTTTTAATTTTTTATGTATAATATATATTTCTCTCGCTATATGATACAGATATACTTGATGCATATGTCAAGTGATATGTGTATGTACTCATATATATGCATTTTAAGGAAACTATATACAAGTACATACATATATCTTAATAATATGTATGAGTGTATGTGTGTGTATTTGTGTATAGTTGAGTGTGACTGAGTGTATCTCTGTGTGTCTGTTTGTGTGTGTGTGTGTGTGTGTGTGTGTGAGTGTAGAAAAAATCAGTCTAATGTATTAAGGCAACGTGAGAGCTTACATTTTCATTTTCATTAACATTATCTCATGCTCAAAATGTCAGTATATATGAATATATATATATGTCTGTATATATACTTATCTATATATATATATATATATAGGTTTTGTATACACATATATATCATTCACCAACATTAATATTATAGTCGTCAGCATTTCGTCTTGACTTTCACTTAATTAATTGATTTAAATTTACATTGAATTACATTTAAAACTGTAGTTATGTTTTTAATTTTAAATAGTTAAATACTTGTACATACATATGTATATAGCCATGTGTGTATATGTATTGAGTGATAGTTTTTTTTTATAATTTTTATTTTTAATAATATTAA
>SCDT01002635.1:0-12099 GCA_004143765.1 Drosophila melanica
GAGTATTGCGTTTTTATTAATATTTATATTATTCAGATTATAATTATGACCTGTATTATTCGCATATTTCTCGGACAGAACTGTCTAACAAATCATTTGCATAATTATATCTAAAGCCTTACATGTACAAATTGTTCTTCTTCTTGATTTTTTATTTCTAACACGTTTTACAAATGACACTGCTCAGAACTTGGCTCAGAACTTGGCTCAGAGCTACGTATATATATACATATATAGTAGAAGTTTAATATATATATATTTTTTTTTTTGTTTAGCTGGCAGAATTTCTGGCTAAAACATTAGTAAAGTGAGAAATTGAAAGGCATTCATGAAATTCCATAGATTGAATAGGTTTTGTTAATAACCGAATGATCGGAAATGCCTGGCCATATAAGTCAATTTCCACGAATAGCTGCTCCATGGGTAGATCCGCGACTCACGACTGGCAGCAAACGTCTGGCGCTTATTTAATTACACATATTTAGTTCATTAGCCACCTTGTTTAACTGACTCTAGTTAAATGCAAAGGAATGTTAAGAGCCAGTCCAAAATAATTGCAACTGGTTCCGTTATAAATATCGACACTTTTGCACAGAGTATTATATTCGATTGCAACAAGAAAGAGGCGTTTCCAAACTCATAATTATAAATGTGATAGAGTATTCATTGGTTACCTATTTTCTAATAATAATGCTAATGGAATTATACAAAAACATTTGCGGTTTTCATCTCTAAAGAATACACAAAAAAAAATATTGATTCTTTACGATATTTCTTATTAATATTTAATAATATTCAAATAATAATAATATTCAAGTCAATATATAATAATATTCAAGTTTTAGATAAAAGTTTGATACAAAAGCCACCTAGCGAGACATGTTTGATCTGCGCAGCGAACACTATTGATAAGCTAAGTTGGGCGATCATAAAAAATTAACCACTCTCAAATCCGTCAAGGCCAACGATAGCACAGTGAAATTTTGTTCAGTTCAGTTATTTAGTGCGCAATCGATTGCGTATCTGGCAATAGACTTATCGCCAACTAATTCAAGGCTTAGTTTCTAATACTCCCCTTGCCAAGTGAATAGAGTATATTGGGTTTGTGCAATGCGAGTCTTGCTTTGTCGGCATATTCAAATATATATGCTCGCTTTAGATAAATGATTATTATATTATAAAATATTGATAAAATCGATATATCTCCTTTAAAGATCGCACAAAATCTATATAAAAACCAAAAAGTAAACAAATCTCTTTTTACCAAAATTTTATAGCTAGAATTACCAAATTTGGCAAACATTTTCTGACACACAAAATTTACAAAAATCGATTTTCTTTCATAATAAATAATAATGTAATGAGTATTGCGCAATCGGGTATACCCGACTGCATACGTTCTTAGTTGTATATTTGATGAAACTTGCCCCAAAAATGCGTCTTAAATTATTTTCGCAGTGTATCGGCTGGTGTATATATATTTCTATGTATATACACATATAGACTTGTATATACAGTTGATTTTTGTTTAGCCGAACCAACAATAATCATAACAAATTGCGTTCTAGTCGCTCCGGTTTTAAATGCGTTTTTCAATTATCGTGTGCGTTTCAGTGCGGTGCCGCAGACACCTGTTGCGAACCCGTCAAATGGCTTAAATAGTTTTTAATCAACCAACTAACCAAGTGCCGTCACAATTACACACGACCGGTGGGTCAAAATGGTGGTCAATTGTGGTGCTGATGCGCTCATACCTTCATTCTGGATACGCGCCGTTGAACGGGCCACGGGCCACGCGCTACGCATATTGAACAACTTCCGTTCTGTGTCCGTCCACTGGCGTTTAATTGCCGAGTTAACCCAATGCACATAACACTTTGGCTAATTACCAATGGCCAGACACGAGTACCTCGACACGCATACATGCAAACTCGGTACACCTGGATATTGTATACATGAAGGAAACATTTCCGACCCCATCAAGATACATTATCTTGATAAGGTTTGATTCTTTCAATATACTCCGTAACAAAGCTAACTTACCATTTCATTTCATATAAATTTGCTGTCTATCGATAAATATCGATTTTATCTCTCTCTAATATTGTATAATGTATATGAAAACTACATTGCCCGAATATGGATATATCGTTTGCTAGTTGAACTAGGGATCAATATTAATATCAGGCAAAATATCACATTAAATATCATATTGAAAGTATAAATAAATCGATTAAAATCGAAATCATCAGTAAAATTATTTTAAATTAAAGAGATGATGCATTTCACATATATCAAATTAAATATCATATCTGAGTATCAATGTAATATTTTTAATTCATTTTAAGATTTTTATTTCAAACCGATTACCACAATAAAATACGTTAACAAAATTCGATATTTAAGCAAAATTTCAAAATTTTCGACTGTTTCAAGCTATTATCAAAGTGGGAACGAGTACACCCGACTGGTATGTTTCTGCTTGTTTTTTTGCCAGATTTATTTATTGGCCACATCAATCGCTTGTACGGTCTTTGGCTGTGAACTAACTACCTGAAGAGTTCAGTTTGCGAACCGATTTGGGCCATGTTTTTGATGCTGCTGCTGCTGCTGCTGGCTGTGACATTTTGTCAGTGTCATGCTGGATAATTGTTGTCACTCATTCTATTCCGAATACCATGGCAATTTATATTTATATTTCTTAAAATTTTCCCAAGCCCCGACACACACACACACACACTCACACACAATCTTAACCATACCCGAAGCCATTCATCTCTTTGGAAATTGAAGCGCTGAGCATATTCCAAGAATCTTTCCTAAGCAGCTAACTGAGCTACCTGCCGAGCTCCGTTGCGCAAATTACCAAATTCGCCATTAAGTGCCTGCCGGAGTGGCAGCCGGCATCTTATCAGCAGCCATTGGCAGCGACAATTAGATCCCCCTCGCGCTTTTTTCGCGAAAAAAAAAATGTATAAAAATAAATATATCAAATCAGAAATCTCTTTCATTCCAGTTGAAATAGTATCTCGATGTCTTCCTGCTTTCTATCTCGCCCAGTCACTAAACGGCGCCAGCTCTTATCAAATGGCGTGTCAAACCCCGCACAGAAGAGCTTCGTTTCGTTAAACGTGCGTATTTAGCGTCCATGAACAATGAAATTAAACATAAATTAAATAGCAAACAAAAATACAGTAAAAATAAATAATATAAAAATCACCAAAAAGAAAAAAAGGAAATCAATTGAATAGCGTTAATAAAGTACATTTCGCGCCTTAAGTTGCGACTCTATCACTGACCTTGCCTTAACTTTTATTATATATCAGTTCATGTGTCGGCTGCTGATATACCCTCTACAGAGCTTCGAAACTATGTTTCAAGATTTTGCAATATTATAATGGTAGTTGGTATAGTTAATTGAAATATATTATATTGAAAGTATTCAAATTCGACTCGTATTAAATAATTTTTTTACTATATTATTGAAATCAACCGAATCGAATTATATATATATGCATAATATAAATAAATCTTGCTTATTTATAAATTAATCTTACACATTTTTATGGTTGATTTTAAAAATAAATGTTAGGAAATAACTTTTATATACAACTTTAATTGAAAAGTCTAAAAAGAGCTGTTATATTTTGAGTGTTCTAAAATAAAAATAAAAATAAAAATTTAATTATTATTAATTTAACTTGTAAATAAAAGATACAAATTGCAAAAATACGTAAAAACAAATTTAAATTCGATTTTCTAAAGTTTTTTCAAGTTGATTTCTAATAATTTTGGAACTAAGAGGACCATTTTTGGTGCTTAGAGGGTAGCTGCCAGTCGGTCATTCTTTTTTTGTTTCTGTGTAGATCGCCATCCAACACAGCACAGGGTCTGAAATCAAATTAGAAAAGCAAATATAACATTTTTAAATTATGCGCTAAGGCGGCCGGGCCAGAGTTGGGCCATGCCAGAGTGAAAGAGCGTAGGGAATGGCCGGGGCCAGGGGACTAGCTCACCTACTTTCATACCTTAAGTCCAATACGTGTGCATGCACACACACACACACACACACACATATATATATATATACATACATATACATACATATGTATTTAGGTGTTGCTTGTTGCCAAGCCGGCGCTCTGACGACGTCAACGTCAGCGCCGCTGCCGGCGCTTATCAAACACGGAAGCTTTGCCGCAACCAGCAAACTATTCACACACACACACGCACACACACGCACACAGTATATGTGCATAAGTTAAAGTTTGCGTTTCGCTTTTTTTTTTTGTTGCTTCTTTCTTTTATTTCGTTTTTGCTTTAGTTTCGCGTTTTTATTTCTTTCTGCTTTTAAATTAAATAGACTGCCGCTATGTGTGTGTGTGTTCGTGTGTGTGGCGTATGTAAATTAACTTTTATTTAATATATGTTTGTATGCGTATGCGTTCACATAGATATATAATTTTGAATACCCTGCGAAGCAACTCATCTATATACATATATATTTTTTTTTTTTTGAAAACTCGAGCACAAAGTTAAACTACAATAGATATTAACAATAAATACATGTGTCGCTAATCGGCCTATCTAACTGTTTAGAAAGTTAGAGCCAACGCAGCTATAAATTAATTACCCAGATCCTAGTTTAGATACGCACTAACATGGATTTGCTTTGTTTTTTGGGCCGAAAATCAGCAGGTTGTTTTCGCAACTCAAAAAAAATAGATACACAAATACCATAAATCAGCAGTTTTGGGACGCGATTTATAACGTGAATAAATCAAATTTGATTAGACACGCACATTTCAAATATACACACACACACACACAGATACACATTTGCGATTTCGTTATGAATTTAATTTTTCAAATTAAAATGCCTTTAAAAACTTTCTATTAAGTTTCTTTGCATTTGCATTTGCATTTGAAAGTAATTGCAATTGGCAAATGCAGGCAATAAATTCGTTCGATTCGCAGCTGAAACTAGTCGCCGCTACCATTAAATTAAACGCAATCGACGGCATCTATTTCTGGAATCCAAACGATAACCAATGCCAATGGAAACTTTCATTAAAAAGGGCTGTTTGACTCCGAAGCGTAGCTTTAATTTATTCTCTTTGGCTTTTTTTTCGCATTATGAATTTAGTTTAAGTTAAAGTTTTAATTTAAGTTTTTTTTTAACAGATCTTTACTTAGTGTATATATTTATATAAAGGTTAATTAAAAATTCGTTGAATTCAATAATAATTTATGACAATTTTTATTAGGATTATTTCTGTTATTTTAACTAGATTAATATAAAGTCGAATTCATAAATATACATTTAGTTTCGTAGAAATTCTGAATGTCCTTTTAGAATTAAGTTACAAGTTATTTAAATTTAATATTTATTTATCTTGATTTTTATTTACATTTTATATTCGATTTGAACTTCTTGCCCAATAGAAGTTCCTTCATAACTGTATGAATAAATTAATCCAACTGAATCCACTTAACATATTTTATACATTTTATAAGATTCTACTAATTTGATATGATTCCAGTGAAATATTTTTGACTTGCCCAACTCCTTTGAGATCATTTTTGAAGTTTTTTTTGTATTTTGCTAGGAAACTCAACAGATTTATATGTTTCGAGCGTTTCCAAGGGCATTCCAACCTTAGCTACATATTGAAAGCATCTACTTTATTATCTTTTTATTTTCATATATTTGTCTGTGACGCGCTTTCGTATTGCGTATCTTGCAGATTGCGCTGCTCGGTTGTTGCCAAGCGATTTGAGCATTGATCATGTGACGACCGACAACAGACAACAGACAACAGACAACCGACAAGAGACAACCGACAATGTTGGGTCGAGTGTAATGTATTTTCCCATACCGAAGCGCACATTTATAAGCCGCAAACAACAGGAGCAGCAACAACAACAACAACAACAACAACAACAGCAATAACACTTGTGTTCGGCTATAATACTATCTTACTAATGCTTGTAATAGGATACCCTGCGCTTGGCCTTATTTCACAGCCCGGTTTACTGATATATAAGCGAGCCTCTATTTTGTTTTGGGCCAGCCACTTGATCGGCGTCTCAGTAAAGTGGCCAGGCAGGTGTCGATTGTACCGTTCCCACAGCCAAAAACAAAAATTAGAAAAGAACAATTCTTTTAAGAACACCGCAGTTAAAATGCCCTTCAAAGCATAAAAGAATTTATAGCACGGTCTCCTTTAATGTAAATGCAAACTTATTGTAAATATATACATACATATATATATATATATATATATATATATACATGTATATATGCCAAAACAAATGACATCTTGATAAAGTTTTAGCAATATACTTAAATAGAGTTAAGAATTTTATGACAACATTGTAATGCCCTTTAGCAAGAGTATCAAAGCGAAGCTGAAACGGAAATTCTCGCTGTTCACCTACATCCTTATCAGCGCGCTGATATCGACTAAACCGATTAGCCATATGGTTCCGGTAGCTGTCACACGAACCGAAAGTGATAATCTGCGCGTTATATTCCCAAAATATTGTACACGAAAGATAGTGCAAATATGGAAAAGCTGGCAAAATATTTATGTTAAAAAAAATAAATTATGATTTCGAAAAAAGAAAATAATAAGAAAATTGCGATACTATAAAAATACGTAAAATTAAATGAAAATTATTGTAAACACAAAAAATGATTTTATTCATAATTTTAATACATTTGTAAACTATTCAGATTAATGTGAAATTCTAAATTCTTAAATTCTTAGAATATAAGCAAAAATAAAAAAGCGTAAAAAGAAACCAAATGCAACATTTAAGCTATTGATTCAATTTTCTTGCAGTATCTCTAAATAAAAATATATTCTATGAATGCACTTTTTAGGTCCGTTTGTTAGGCAAAGCAACCACCAAAAAGCAGCAGAAATAGCAGCGACCATTTAATATGTCAACGGTTGATCATAAATTTGATGAATGTGGTTTCTGTGGAATCTGTATCTGTATCTGTAGCTGTGCAGCGAACCGCCAGCTGTAGATTGATTGATTTATGCCATCTAAGCCTCAATAGCATCAGGCCAACTGTCGCATTCTGTGTAATCATATATACAATATATATATATATAAGTCAGGCATCAACAGGCTGCAGCAGATTGCGATGCGGCGTCTTTTAGTTTATAGCCGAGATTGCGTGTGGGCCAGAAACCCATAAACGGGCAGCTAATGAGGCCAGCAAATGGTTTCTTCTCTTTATTGTAATAGGCCCAAACTCAATAATAGTTCAAAGGTAATTTGCCATTTTGTGCGGCGTGCGCTTCTGTCGCCTCGGCCTGGCTAGGTACAGATACAATAGCTATAGATACAGATAAACAGTAGCCGGGCAATTATGCACGCATCTGGTCAAGGGGCTGCGCTTGGGCTTGGGTCTGGACTTGCACCTTGCCCTGGGCGGTGGCTAAGTCGCTTGGCTCATTATGTATGCCTGTGCGTGCGCGTGTGTGTGTGTGTGTGTGTGTGTCTTTGTTTATGTATCTTATAGATACATTATAGGCAACGTTTTGCTGTGCTATAAATACCATTCTTGCGCTATTTCTGCGTGTGCGCCTATACAAAACGGCATCTATTTAGTATCTCTTTCTCTATATATGTGCAGATGTGTGTACGATTTGTGCTTTAGCGTTTGCATATCCACCTATTTGCGTATCTACATATCTGCGTATCTATATCTATTATTTAGCATTTGTTGCGATTGTTGTTGCTGTTGTTGTTGTTGTTGTTGTTGTGGCGCTATTTCTGTATCCTCAACCGATACATACGGCAAAACGCGACAGCACATTGTATTTGCATACGTGCGAGTCAGTTAGAAAGCAATCAAAGTCGACTCTGGCATGCGCTACAAATGTATCTCACAGATGCCCATCATTGAATCACCCGCAAACTCGATCCAATTTAGCTAAATATTAGAAACTATTCTCTTCGAATTGAAATCGAAATAAAGTCTTCACGAATGTTGAAAATACATTTTAAAAATCATTTCGTTTCTTTCCATTTTCAAACTGTTTATGTTTGGATATAAAATTCGAAATAACTAAATATATGTTCCGTTGTTTATTTGTTGTGCTTTCGTCTTTTAATATGCCCATTAAAATGATGTGCAGAAAAATGAAAAACAACAAAGCTAAAGATGGGAAAGCGTAGCGGACCAAAAGGAAGTAAAAATCAAAAGGAATGAAACGTGCGTAGCTTTTTAGAAAATAGGTCAAATCTATTTCGGGCTGCCTATAAAATAAAATAACAAAAGCCAAAAAAAAAAAAAAAAAAAAATAGAGAAAAAAATAGCAATAAAAATAATGAAAAGCAGCAAGCGGTTTCTTTCTGTGCTTTCCTGTTTTACTATTCTGCCTTCTCTCTTTTTCTTTTTTTTTTTTTGCTTTTTTGTATCTATTTTGTATTTTGGCTCCTGTATTTCGGTTTTAGTTGGCACCTTTGTTGTGGAAAATTTTTTGGCGCGCTGATCTCATGACAGAATCTAAACACCGAAACATTGTTGCTAGGTCGCCGCCGCTGATGAATCCACATTTGTGTATTATTTATTGCCGGTTGTCCCAGATGCATCAACTGCCAATAAGCCAACAGCTTAACCATAATTACAGGGCACACAAAATCTCTTGCTCAGGAATCAGGTAATCTCTACCCGAACCCAAACCCAAACCCAACTCAAATTTAAATACAAAACGCTTTCAATTTATTTGCCGTTAGCATTTCAATGACAAATCCCAAAAACCATCGTTTTGCTGTATCTGTATCTTGATATGCATATCAAAGGCAATGATTGCGATTTTAGCCATCAGATATTTTGGGATGGGTTGTTCAGTGGCTGCTTTTTTTTTTTGCTGTGCGTCAATATGATTAATGGTCCACGTAAGTCAGCCGAACTTTTTCGCATAGGCAAATAACAGCTGTAGAAACGATTATAATTTTGCTTATATATCATATATATTATATATCCGTATGGTACGGTCCATAACTAATGATAAATAACTTTTATATTACATCAAATATTAGTTTATTTGTTCGCCATTCATTTTATGAAATTATGCAGGCCCGCAATTGGTACGATTGTTCAAGAATTGATAAGCCCAAATATAGACACAATATATAACGCGTCTAAAATAACTTACACAAGATATGATATGAGATACAGTTAAAATTTCGATGCGTTTTTTATTTTAAAATGAAAATAAATATAGGTTTAATCTTGAGCAAGAACCATTACTAAAATGCCATCAAACTCGAAAATTGGTTTTGTTTTGGTAAAATTATAGCAGTTTTAAATATAGGGGCTATCTATCTGAAATTTTAACATGTAAAAATTTTCGACAAATTTGGCATGATTTTTGACCTAAAATTTTAACTACTCAAAAATCGCTCAAATGTTGTTTTTGATGCTAATTGTGACCAACAAAATTGATTAAATATGTAAACTTGCAATTTAAAAAAAAAAATTCGAAATTGAGTAAGGGGGAGTACATGATTCTCTGACCAAAAATATTATTTTATTTTCAAAAATTCATATTTATTAAATGTAGATTCAAGCTAAACGAAAAATCAAGACTAAAATGCCATTAAACATGAAAATTGATTCAGTTTTGGCAAAGTTGTAGCAATTTTTGACAAATTTGCTCTAGCTTTAAAATAGTCGAAGTATCTGCACTAGTTTTGATCGAGTTAAAAGTAGAATACTATGTTTTTAATATTTGTACAGAGATCGTAAAACGATAATAGATCTCAAAAAAGTATTGAAAACGTGCACAGTATTGTTTGCGTGCATTTGAAATAATGATTTGAAGAATGGACGAGTCATCAATAAAAGCGTGACATGCATTTATTTGGAGTCTCACAGAGAACACTGGAAAGTAAGTTTGTGTCTTCAAAAAAAAAAGAGTGCTTAGGTTATACCTAAATGGATTCATTTTCAATATTTGCTGAGTTTGTATACCCTGTACTCAATGAAAATGGCTGAGGGGGTTATGGACAGCCAGGATAACTGGTTACTTCATAAAATTACATTATTTTTATTATTATTATTTACGAATATTTTTATTTCACTTTGTTTTATTTATTTCGATACGATTATTAAGATATATATAAATATTTCAAAATTAAGTGCACTTAAATGTTCAATAGGATATTTGGTAGTCGGGCACACCCGACTAGAACACACTGTCTTGTTAGCCGTGTGGAAGAGGTCGCATCCATTGCAATTGACCGAGTTGACTTTTATTAATGTTTAAGCCAACAATTGAGCCGAACGGTTTAAATAGCTGCTCGTTGGTCTGATTTCATTCATTCCCTGCATTGGCAAGGATCACCCAAGGCAGACAGGATATGCTTTCAAGCCAAATTGCACTTGTCATGTTGTCTGTCCGCTTTGTGCGCTGACAAATGTTCCGTCACAATTGAAATACGCTTTGACACAAGCCGTGAGAGATACGTTTGTGTACTCATACAAAGATATATATATATATATGCATGTATGTGTGTGTGTGTGTGTGTGTGTGCATTTAAAAAGGACTCATCCTGTCAGCAGCAGCCGTGTTTCTCGTTTGACAAAACGCAGGTGAATTCCAATTAAGAAGTTATCAAATTGTCTGAAATTGTTTTTAGCTGACTAATTGCTATTATTAATTATTTTGAAAAAATTTTAAAAAATATCACAGTAAATGCAATTTTTTATGAATCATAATTTTATAAAAGTTCTTAAAATAGAAATTGAAATTAATTTAATTTACATTGTATGTTATCAGATTTCCAACACTTGGCAATAACTTATCTTATCAAATAATTCTATAAATCAAATCAAAATATCACTTTGATAATGAAATTGACTAGTTTAACAATTTGTACTGTCAATAAAACACATCTTACTCCCTAAGACTAACATATAGATGCAATCTTGAAATGTATCTGAAAACTGTCGGAGCGTAGCCTTGGTCTTATCTGCATTTTCTAAGATGCAGTTGCAGTTGCAGTTGCTATTCTTCCTGGAATTTATTACAATTTTCGGCTGACTTATCGCCGTTGGATTTTTATGACCGACAATTGTAAAGTGAAAGTGCCATAAAAATGCGCATCCATAAAAATGCAACGCTGCACAGTGGAACTAAATGATAAATTCCCAGATGTATGATAGTAACGCAACTACACTGACAGAAAAGCAATGCGAAACAAGTCAATTCCAGTTTTCCATATTAAAGAAATTATTTAATTATTTCTTATATATGAAAATTTAAGATGAAAAACCAACAAATTTTAAAAGAACCAAAGTCCAATACGAAAATATATCAATATATGATTCTTAATCTAAAATAAAAGCTATAAAAAATTATGATTTAAAAACGATATTTATTTACTGTATTATTTGTATTAATATGCACAGTTAATTACAAAAATTGGAATAGTTTCCATTACTGATTACAAAAAAAAATGTTTAAATGAATTTTTTTATTTAATTATTGTTAATCACATTTTGTCGCTTATCTTCATGTTTATAAATAGAATATATGTTTTTGTAATATTTCACTATTGCTTGTTATTTGACTTTTTGCTCAGTGTAGTTTTGGTATTTGCAAAAGGATGCACTGCAACTTGGTTGCTGGCCATAAAAACCTATTCACTTAGATACATGCGTATATACTATTATATATATATATGTATATATTTCAACTGAGAGAAACCGACTGCGTTTAACGAGCTCTGACATCTTCGTCATTGTCATTTGGCACCTAAGCACTTAACTTACCTGGCGCCTACCTGTTTTTTTTTTTTTTTATAGCTCGAGTGCACCTGTCGCACTCACATACTATTTATTATTGCTGTGAATCAGATCCGCAATTATTGCACTATTATTATTACACTGAACAAAACCTACTTCCGCACTTGTGTGTGTGTGCACATAGAGTTAATTACACACGTTGTTGTTGTTGTTGTTGTTGTGACTGCCGGGAAATTACCAAACCGAACGCAATGCGACTGACTAATTAAAGGCAGCCACTCGAATGAGGGTTTTACTCATTTACTTATTTACACACACACCAC
>SCDT01002636.1:0-13573 GCA_004143765.1 Drosophila melanica
ACGACGACGACGACGCCGATTAAGCTTCCGACTGAGACCGCACTTCGTGCGGCTGGCTCTCTGCGCGTCGCTCTCTCTTGGCTGCGCGCTCAGATTCATATAAATAACGCTGTATGGGCAACGTCTTGAATCATAAGATCGACAACGTTCGACGAGTGCAGATCAGAGAGAAGTTCAAAATCAGCAAACTCTCAGCGCTTAACAAAAAGTTTAATTTGTATTGTAAAATCTTGTGAAGTTTTTATTTGTATCTTGTGTTTGATTTACGCGTTGCGCGGCAGCAAAAATTTTAATCACAATCATTTTGCTCGGCTTCATAGGCAAACGCAAACAAATCACAAAATAAAAACAATAAGCAGAGATCCGATGAAATTAATAAACAATAAAAGAGCATACAACAAAAGTATTTAATGGATTTTAAGTGTCAGTGACTCTACAAAAAAAAAACTATTGACAAAAAAAAGAGCAACAAAAAGCTAAATATAAACACACACGCGCGCTGCTGTATAATCAGTCAATAACAACTGGTGATAATAAAAGAACTTACAACAACAGCAACAACAACTCAGACGCAGAGAGCCCGTAAAAAAGTTCAGCGCTCATTTAAATTAAACAAAGGAGCAAATAAAGAAAAACTTGCTGTTGATATCATTCAAGTATTTTTGGGTAATTACACGGCATTCAAATGGCAGCCTACCTGGATCCTACCGGCCAATACTAAGAAAGCAACGTTACCACATTCCCTCTCAGCTGTTGCAAGTTTTAAACACAAATTCTACACAATGTCTGCCTACTTGGATCCCACTGGCCAATACTAAGCCGCAGGTTTTTAGTTTAAAGTATCTTCAAGTTCTGTAAAAAGAAGTATCTCAAAATGTCGCTGGCTTTGGATCCCACTGGCACCTACTAGGACGCCCACAGCTGTAGTCTACATTTTGGCTATATATCTCTATATATTTTGAGAAGACTACCAAACAGTAAGCAACAAACATGCTCGACCTCGATCCAACGGGCACGTATCGTAGGCCGCGTGAGTCGCGTGACACGCGCCACAAGCAGCGGGAGCAATTGGATCCCACCGGGCAGTACTAGGCACCAGCCCCAGCCACAGCCACACACCCACACACCTCCTTTGCCTTAACCCAAAATCGAAGCAGAAGCAGAATAGAAAGAGAAAAAATCCAATTTTGGACATGATTGGGGGCGCGCGTTGGATGCGCCTGCGTGGCCGCGAGGAGACTTCCAGCTGTCGACGCCGTAGAAAGTAGTTTCCAAAATTTGTATTTAGTTTTTTATATATACATATATGCATAACTACTATTATACATAAATTATTTATTATTATTATTATTTAAATTAAATAATTGTTCATTGAATTGTTCACAAAAAACAAACAAAAAAAAAACAACAACAAGTTGAATAGCGATAATTGCTAATCCTATCATACGCACATACACACACTATATACATATATNAATTTTTCATTGAATTGTTCACAAAAAACAAACAAAAAAAAAAAACAACAAGTTGAATAGCGATAATTGCTATACACACATAATCCTATCATACGCACATACACACACTATATACATATATGTATCTGTATACATATATATTATTATACATTTATCTAAGAAATGCCGAAGCAGAAAACTATGCAAAAAGAGTATTAAATTTAGTGTCATATTTATGCGGCAACACTTTGTCAAATTTCACTTGTTGAAAACCTCTAAAAAAAAAAATCAAAACAACGAAATTAAATATTTATAATTTAACATAATATTTTTTTCAACTTTTTTTTTCATAAGTTTTGGTTTCATTTCATTTTTTCGTGTGTAAAAACTTTCAATGAGAGCGAATAATTATTATTAAATAAAAATATTTTTTATTATTTAAGTGTATTATGCTATTTATATGCCACACAAATACAGCAACAAGAAATCCACACAAAAAACACATATAAAACTAAAATATTAAAAGAAATCAAATATTAAAAAAAAAGGTCTAAACTAAAGATTTTCACTATGGGCCACGTTGGGAGTAGAATCACCCTGAGGCGCAACAAATTGTCGCATTTAATTACACGATTTTCATCACGCACACACAGATACATACACACACACACGCACACGCACACACTTGCAGTTTATCCTAGGGCCTGTCGCAGACAAATTGCCGCTGGGGCCATAAAATATGATTTTCCAAACGGGCAGCGCATATTTGATGAATTTGTGTGCATTAATTAATGTCACTGGGCGGTCGCTGCCGGCGAAAATGGCAAAATGATCAATAGAATATGGGCAACAACAACAGCAGCAGCGTGAGCAAAACGCGTGCAATAAATTGCATGCGGAAGTAAAAGTTCAATGTTCGTTTCTGCTCCACAAGTGATTAGGTCAATAATAACAACAAAAACAACAATAACAACCACTTTTCCAGTGCATCTCGCTCTTGCACATATCAGTCAGCTTTATACTCAATGCAAAACTAAGTAGAACTGCATTCTGAGCACACCCGACAGAGAGAGCCATAGACAGAGAGGCATGCAAAGAGAGCGAACGCTTCAACCGAAGTTCAAAAGCTCACTCTCACGCGCCGTTGCGCTCAGCAAGCTGCTGCTGCTGCAACAGGAAGTTCACATACACAGCGGCAGCACGACGCGGATGTGTCGTTCGGCTAGCGCTAAAAATAGACACGTTAGCTTTTCGGTATGAAGTTCAGGGAAATCTACTACGCGAGAGCCCATGTGCGAGCGAGAGAGAGAGAGAGGGCGAGTGAGTGTGTGGGGGAGAGCTAGACCAGCTGTTTTTTTTTGTTTTTTTTTTGTTTTGCCAAGGTTGGCCTAACGGAAAGCTCTCGCGTTTTTGCATTGAGAAATGCAATTAATACGAGCGCACATGAAACGCATGCATATTAAATGCCTGATCGCTTGATTGGCTGAGCTTGATCGGCTCGATCGCTTGTTTAGCTGTGCGATCGGGCAAATCGTCTCCCAGGCCCACGTCTTGACCCAGTTAACAGCCACCACATTAACTTGTCATTTATGGCACCCTCAAAGCAGCCGAATAAAACCAAAACAAAAATCAACATAAACAACGGCTATAACCGCAAGCAGAACTTTCTAAGTGAAAGTTTGGCCTGGGATGAAGCGACTAGAAAAGTCTGCGCTGCAGCGCCCCCTCCTCACGCCCCGCAACGCCCCACGATCCACAGCTGACTAACTGACGTTGTCGGATCCGACTCTGGAATTGTCTGTACCAAATATCCAACGTCCCACACTCTCACACACTAACACACACTAACACACCACACACACACCACACAGAGAGAGATACTCACCATACAACTTGACCTACATTTTTTAAAGACAATAACAACGAACAAAAAATACAAATACAAATTTTTATATATGTACATACGTTGAGAAAAGAAAAAGCAAGAAATTTCCAACGGTACCGCGCTGATTCAATGTTTATGAAGCCGTTGGGCTTCACAGCGTTATTTCAGTTGCCGTTGTTGTTGCTGCTGCGGCTCCTGTTGCTGTTGTTGTTGCCGTTGTGCTTTCAAAAAATTATTATCGTAAAATTGATTTCATTGAAGTTGTTGTCTCTGCGTCGCTGCGACAGCGCAGTCAGCGCTGCCTTTGCACGCGTCTTGTAGCTACATTTTTTTTTATTATTTTTTTTTTATCATTATTTTTTGTTTCGTTTATGTATTTTGATAATTAGGCGAAAGGTGAACAAACTCAACGACTAACTGGAAGTTATTGTAGTTATTGTCGTTGTTTTTGTGGCACGAGCTGGTGGGAAGTTTTATTTAATTTACACAATTTATAAAAGAAATCGCTCAGCGTCAGATGATCCAATTTTGAAGCTTATAAATTCTTGGAACTATAATAAAATATATAACGCCTTTTAAAGTATCGCTTTTATTTTGACTTATCTACATTTTTTAAAAATTTTAATTTTATAAAAACATTGGAAAATACAAATAGAATAATTTGTAGTTATAATTAAAAGTTATTAATTACTAAAACAAAAAATTAAATTAAATTATTAAATTATTTGAAAACATATGTATATGTTCAAAATTAAATAGAAAATATTCAAAATTTTTAAAATTTCTTTAGAATTATTTTCAAAATTTTACTTTAAACGTATTATTGTGACCTTAATTTGTTTTATTATTTTTGTAAGCTTTCCTTTTCGTTTTTCTTTTTTTTACCATTTCCACTTGCATTCGAGAAAACTCCAAAAGCTGTGCAACATCAAACAACAAAAACAAAAGCTTCGTTTTTGTAAAAAGAAAAAACAACAAATAAAATAAACAGAAAAGCACTCTCACTGGGGCAGGCAAAGGTCAATGACATGGTCCAATTTTGGACAACTAATGTTGTTTTCATAGTCAACACCAATATGAAGACGACTGCGGCTCAAGAGCAATGGAACAACAACAACAACATCAGCTGAAAACAAATTCAATTCACTTTCTATTCCAATGAAAAATCGCTCAAAGCTTTGGCGGCTCCAAAATCAACAACAGTAACAACGAAAGTGGTAGACAACAGCAGCAGCAGCAGCAACAACAATTGAGTTTTTGGTAGCAACCTGGTCTGGGTTTGCCTTGTCTTGGCTGGGCAGCAAAATTCACCGATAGCCGCATTGATCTTCGCTTTCAAGTGGGCTAAAAGAAGGGGGTAAACAACGGCGCACGCCTCATTAACAAAGGCAGCGGGACGAAGTAAAATAGCAGCAGCAGCAACAACAACAACAAATACAACTTGTACAATTTGAAAGCGTTTTGAAAACTAACATTTGTTGTTGTTATTGCTGTCGGCCTGTTGTTGTTATTTGACTTTAACGGTTTCCGTTTTTTGTGCCTTGCCTGCTGACTGTTTTGTTTGTTCAGCCAGCAGCAACGACAGCTGCTGTTGTTGTTGTTTGTTGCTGTTCATTTGAATAACTGGTGAAAATTTCACCCAGACAAGTGCCTTTTGTTACAGATATATATATTTATGGCCATGTGTATAGCCATTAGGTCTCACATACATATGTTTTCAGTTTCAGTTTTGGTTTTGGTTTCGGTTTCGGTTTCATCTCTCAATTCTTTTAAGCAAAATATGGTCTGGTAGCAAAAGTTTCTCCTAATTTGCAAATATTGTTGATTAGCAAAAAAATAGTTTTTTTTGTTGCTGTTATTATTATTGACAGATGTTTTGTTGTTTGTTGGCTTGCATATTTTGGCAGCTAGTCACGTGACGTATGCTACAATTCGGACTAAGTTCATATTAGTCATCATATCAATATATTTTTTTATATGTCATTTTTAACGAATAGTTTACATTTATTTTGATTCACCACGGGGCGTATGCGCAATATGCAGTTAAATGGGTCGCTGTAAAAAGCGATTTGGGTTTTACCAACCGGCCAATACGCAATTTGGCCCGCTGCCAAGCTTATAGAACCCGACGGACCAAAGACTTAATAGGCCAACAGGCCAAAATATGCACGGCACACACACTTAAGCACACACACTTAAGCACACACAATGTATGCGCTTCTTTGGAAAAGCGCAAAATGAAAAGTGAAAAGTTGCCAGCAAAATGCTGTCTTCGTCTTTGGTCTTTGCTGGTCACTTTGCTTTTGCCAATTGCAAATTACGTGCCATAAAATTCAAGTGACTGACGTGCATGTGGGCTGCGGCCGGCCGGGGCACCATTGCCCCCGCCCCCGATCCTCGTCACCTGAGTGCTCGCCCACGCCCGCCTGTCGCCGTGTCTCCAGTGTAACTCGCACTTTCACGTCTAATGCCAAAACACGTTGCAATTTTCATTACTTGGCACTGACTTTAAGCTTGTTGGCCAAGTCCAAGTTAACAAATTGCACCCAAGCCAAAGTCGTCAAATGGGCTGCTTCTCATACATACATACATACATATACATTGATATATATTATTTTCTCTGCGTTTTTGATTGCTGATAACTGTGACGTCAGCATAGAGCAAATTATGCAGGCAAGGCACCTGTCTCACCTGTGTGGACTGTGCCAATGCTGTTACACATTGCGTAAGCGGAGCAGCCTCAATAAGCCCAAAGATATCAACCTATAAATATTGCGATTGTGCAAGCTCATGTCAATCAATTAAATACTCGCCCACAGGCGATCACAGCAATAACAACTTGTACATTATTTTTGCAACAATTCAATTAAAAAACTATTACTACATTATTTAAATAATTATGATACACTAACATTCAGGCATGTCCACTTGTTGTTGCCTAGTTTGTAATTAACACAAACTCACATTCAAATCAATAAAGCCTAATTTTGATTATTTTTAGAATAATATTAATAATAATCTCACAAGAATATCTTTCTTATCAACGAGAAAAAGTTTTAACATTAATGAATATAGAACATTTTACTTCAGCATAAGCGATACATATTATCCAATATGTATTTGATATATATTTATATATTAATGATTTATTTATATTTTGAGTGCAAGAATACAAATTTCGAAATTTTTCAAAAATAGCTTTCAGTAAAATGAATAAATCTTTAACTTCATTAACAAGAAAGATATTGGAAAAAGCTACAAATTTTTTTATACCAGAATTAAGCCCAGTTATCTAAGAGATAATATAATAAATATAATATTAAAGTTAAAATGATAAATAAAAAACGTAATTCATTAATTTTTTCTATTTATAGAAGTATACATCTCGTAATAATCTATATGATAAATTCGATAGAGCATTTTAGCTTCGTTACAATGAAAATCATTCTCTTTGCAACTTTATATTCAATATGTAATATGCCAAAATACTTGAACAAAAAGAGCGCTGAAAATTTTCGAGACCCCCAGACAAGGTATGAAACGTGAGCCGGCAAACACACACACACACACACACACACTCATAAACACGCACTCACACACACACACTCATACAGAAAGTCGCACACTTGGCTTAATGTGTGTTTGTGCACCTGTCAGGTGAGACTGAGGTCTGTAGCAGCACTGAAACCAATCCATCTAGCGCCTCTATCAGCATAACAATTAAGCTTAAATGCTTTGCTTATTGGGCCCCCAAATTGGCATTATTCACACTTGATCGGAGCCATGTGAAAAGTTTCGTGGCACTACGCACTCCAGCCGTGTTCAAAATTCATTCAAAAACTATGGATTTTTTTTTTAACTGGACGAAGGGGCTACGTGACAAAAACTTGGGGCACGCACGAACTGAGAAAAACTAATAATAATCTGACCATACGCAGATACAGATACGCAGCCAATAGATAAAAGATACATCGTAAATGAGCTAAAATTGGATAAACAAAAAATATGTAAATATAAAAGCAAAGCTTTCGTTGCATTTCGTTTCGATCGTAACTAAGTAATCCCCACCTTAGGCATACGAAAATGAATTCAAACACACAAATAAACATAAATAACAGAGCGAGAGAGAGAGAGACAGAGAGAGAGAGGACGAGAGGGAGAGCGTTTGTAATTGTTGGGCAGAGTGTGATATACAAATGTGGGTAGTCCCAGAGAGTTGGAGAGAGACAGAGACAGAGAGTGCGAGAGAGAGAGAGAAAGAGCGAGCGAGCAGCATGGCAACATGCAGAAGACAAAAACAGTTCATTGAACTATTTGTGAGCTTTTTTTGTGTTTGCTGTGGTTTCTTTAGTTTTATTCGTGGATTATGGTATCATAGCCCAGGCATATGCCATATAGCATACAGCATATAACATATGACATAGTACATACAAACACACACACGCACACACACACACTCGCACACTTAGCTATGCATAGCTACTTCAAAGGTTTTGAGGTGTCATGTGCTTTTTGAGGTTTTGGGTTTCGACTGGCGGACGTTCGCTGTGTAATGGTAAACTTTTATCATGAATTTAAAATTGATAGGGCTCACAAGTGTGACTACTTCTATGAATACACACACATATGTATATATCTACCTATGTTTCTACCCCATAAGAGACGCACACAAAAGAAATGAAGGCTGAGCTTCAGAAGAAAGCAATGCTGAAGATATACTCTCCTAATCGAAAATTATACAAAAATTGTGCAAGTCATTGCCATAGAAATACCTGCATAAATATATGTATTTATGGCAGATATTTTACACCCTTGCACGTGTACTAGCAGCGCCCAAATAAATCAGTTATTTAAACCAGTCCAGACGCTCAGCTCACTTACAATAAGGCAAGCAAAAACGACCTTGAGATTAGCAGTGATAAGTCTTTTAAATAATCGGGTTTGTGCACACACACACACACACACACGCACACACACTTAGCTCAATTAAATATTTGGCATACAGCAATTCATGATACGATTTTATGATTGAAATTATACCTCAGATCAAACCAAACCAGCAGCAGCCGTCTTCAAACAAAATAAACAAAGCTTTTTTTTCGTTTTAAAAAAAAAAAACTGCTCCGACAGGCTGCTCTCAAACAGAAATGCATTTAATTAATTTTATTTTTAATCGGTTCCCGACGCTTTTTGCGTTTCTTTTTTTGGCTTTTGTTATTATTTTTAGTTAGTCCCAATTTAAAAAAACAAAATAAATAAATAAAAAATAAAAAAAGCCTGGAGTGTTTATTAGTAGGTGCTCTTTTTTTTCGCATGGATTAGCAAAAAAAACATAAACATAATATTAACATTTAGTTGCGTATTTGAAGAGTATTTTACGTATTTAATGCGGCTATGTTCCAAGACAAAGCAAAGCATCAATAAATGTGAGGAATTTATTGCTTATTTTACATTTGTATCCCTTTCCCGGATCCAAGATATAAATAAAACTCCTGCTTAACTTTTTGTGAATGTTAATTTTTATACTAATTTTGTCGCTCAAAATCATTTAATATAATTTTTAAGCTAACAAAATAAGTAACAATAATTTGTTATTTACAGATCCAGAGATCAAACCAATACCAGAATTGTATCTTTCATAATAATCGGCTTAGTTTGGATTAAAATAAGGAAGTTTTAAATCTAGAAAATCATTTACTACGAATTTATTAATTATATTTTCATGTGAAATTCTTTGTCAAAAAAATGTTCGCTTATCAATTTAAATGCTGAACAAATGAGTAAAAAATTATTAAATGCGATAAAAAAATTCAAATTTGTTGATAAAAATATATACATAAGCGCTTAATAAATAAATAGTCTTTGCTGTAATAAAAGATATAGGGAAACAAATTTGTGTGATCGAATCAAGAATTGCGCATGTTTCGCATTTTACGATAAGAACTTTTTACGTTTATATGGAAAAGCTGCATACAAATTGCAGAAACACGTTTAATGCACAAAATGCGCCAGACGCAGAGCAGCAACTCCGCCCACAACAAACTGGGCTCGATGACAGCATAAACAACTAAATAAATAAATAAATAATCTTGCAATTGGAACACTACCACATAATATATAATATGTAATAGTAAGCTGAAGTTAAGCCCGATTCGGAGCCAAGTTCAATATCAAATGTCAGGCGCTATGATAGACGCGACTCAATGAGATCAAAATGTGGAACCGGGGCTTGTCATAGACGGCCAGTCATAGTTGCACACACATACACACACACACACACACAGTTAACAGGAAGCATTACGCAGATTAAAAGCGACATTGGGCGGCGCAATGCAATAAATCAAATTTACTTACAACTTTGGCTGCTTGGCTAACACGCCCTTTTTGGCCAGCGCGAGAGGCAAACGGCTTGAAGCCGAAATCAAAAACAAACAAACAAAACTCCTGCTGCAGTGTCAGTGCCTTTAAGTGCAGGTCTCAATCAATGCCGTAATAACAACAACAAAGCAACAACAGAAATAACAACTTCCGTATGCAACTCATGAGTCCGTAATTTGCTCAAGCAACAAATGCAAATGCAACCCAAAACTTAGCTAAAAACCAAAACTGAACGAAACGTGAATGCAACTGCAATGAATATCTTTTGTTGCTGCATCGATTCGAAATCGACGCGAATTGATTTAAGGCGATCGTACGATAGATACTCGTCTGGCCAGTCCGACAGCGACTTTGTGTTTACCTACAAATTGACATAATTTGCCTATAAATGTTTAATGAAAATACCCCATACCTGGCATAAGTCCAACCAATTCCAACAACGACGCAGACATGTGCAGTTGGAATTAGTTTCCACAACAAAACCAAAAAGTGGGGTATATTAGGATTATTTTTATTATTAGGATGTATCGGAAAATATTTGATTAATTTGATATTTAATATATGTTTTGAAGCATATAAAAAAATCATATATATGTTTACCAACTATTTATGAAGTGTGAATTTTCTAAAGTTTTTATTGTTTAAATTTGAACTTATTAGTTCAAGTCGAAAATAGTTTTTTATATACTTTTGGCAACACAGCACTTGTGTAAATAATCAATTGAACACAGACAAAAGTTTATATAAACATATATACAACTATATAAACAGGCACAAAAGCCAAATGCTAATTTAGATATCAAAGTCAAAGTACGTCAAGTCGCGTCGCCTCCAGCTAAATATTCACCATTCGCAGCTATAAATTGAAAGATTTTATACCACCAAATAAAAGCCGCCAATTACTTAAAAAATTTTAATAATTTATTGACTAAATTTATATATAGTATTTACATGTTAAACTCGTTGTGATTGTCTTCATTTCTTTCTTTTTTTTTTTGTCGTGTATATATGTTTTTTCATGTAGTCGAAAAGAACATGCAAACTGGAATAATGCCTGCGTGCATGAGTAAAAAACAAATCAAAAACAAAAACAAAAAAAGAAGCATTAAATTTTAAATGATTAAATTAAAAAATCTGTTGCATAACACATTAATCTATAAACAAACAAAAAATTATGAAATAATTAGCATACCGTATTGATTTGTTGTTAAGTACCATAAATACAGAGTAGATAAAAGGATTTCAAAGGAACTCGATGCAGAACAGGTTTCCTTTTTAAAAAATCGGAAGAGGCATAAACAAATTACTAAATAAATTACAAATTAACAAAATAAACATAAAAGAAAATGTAAAATAAAATATTTAATATGTATACAAAATAATGTAAATAAAATGTTATGGAAAATTAATGAAGAACAATTATAAAAATGAAATTAAACAAAAATTATTATTTCAATTGCTAAGTAATCAGATCAGGCCTGAATTAAAATAAATGGCTACTTATTTTAATTCACTTATAATAATATTGCCAGCCGCTTGACGCACTCGCATTTTGGCTAAAAGCCGCAGCGAAGTGCCCGCAAACCAGTCAGCTGTTCTTCTGATCAACAATATTCCGTATCTGTGCCTCATTTATTCGGCACACTTTTTAAATTTGGAGCCAGTGCGACCTGTTCTGGATTTAGCCACCCAGCCCAGCCCCAAATCCAGACCCCCAACCCAAATCCAGCTTAAGCCGCAGCTGACGCAAATGGAGTTACCCATAAATACGTACACAGACAGAGTTGAGTACACACGTTTTTTATATTTAGCGCGACATTTGTGCCTTTAATCAATATCAATATCGGTAACTTTTTACACCAGCTAATTATAGGCACATTCGTAGAATATGAAAATGTCAGATGACGAGCGCTTTGATGGCTTTGAGAGTGCGTAGAACTGCCCGGAACGGAAGCTGATCGGCCGCATATGTATGCGGCATGGTATGGCTTGATCGCGAACTCGATCAATGTGTCGGGTCGATCGGTTAATTTATGTAGCTGCGCTGCGGCAGCAACAAAATGGCAACAAAACCGATTACAATTATTACTACATATTAACATTTGTAACATTCTTACATACTTAATACATTATTATAGTAATTTAATAACATGTTCTCATGGTCAACCTGCTGCTGCTGGCTAACTGAAGTGCATTTGGTATCGATCGGCTTGGGGATTGGATTCGATTGGAGTGTGCTGGACGGAAAAAGGCACATTGTACTCACTGGCTGCCAGTTTCGATGCATATTTTAAAGAGTCGCCGAGCGATTACATATATTGTAATAGAGCCCCCCTCACCTACCACCCGTGCTGATCATAATGAACTACACTTTACGGGCGTCAACTGCTGGCCAACATGATGGCTCGAACGCACTTTACGGGCGTCAACTGCTGGCCAACATGATGGCTCGAACGTTGCGCATGCCATGATGTCAAAAGATACCACCACAGTGTAAACATCAAATATCACGATTTTCAGCTGTCAACAAATAGGCGGATGTTGGACTATATGCGCATATGTGGTACATATACATATATGTATATCGGGTGAAAAGTGAAAATGCATCGTTCTAATTATAACACGTGATATCATCAGCATTGGCATCAGCTTGATTTACGACTGTGCTCCAAAGATCCGGCAACAATTGGCTGCACCTGATCACTCGCTCCAACCCCAGCCCCAGTTGCCAGTTGCCAGTTGCCAGTTGGCAGTGCTAGCCACGCCCCACACCGCCCCGGCGCACCACGCCTCAAGTTCAATGCGAAACGGCAAATGCGAGACGCCAGACAAGGCAAACCCTTGAAAATGGAAGCGCTGCACTCGACTTATCATCATCTGTGTGCGGCCTGCACCTGATACGAGCCGCGCTCTGTGGCAATGGCAATCGTTGTCGCTGTGCTGGAGAGATACGGACACCCGAAACCACACTGGCGGCCTCGCCCATGTGTTGTTCGTATGGAAATGCGGCACCGACGCAAAATAAAAGCACAACAAAAACGATTCAATTCCATTTCTTTCGCGAATTTCATTTCGTGCACATTTGATTTTATTTTAGGTTTATTTATTTTTGCCGACGCGACAATTTAGCTCTGCTAAATTGGGTCTAGTTTATGCGGTTTTTTTTTTATGAATCTGACCTTTGTCATGATCATGAAGTGCTCTTTTTGGGGGACATTTGAATCTGTGAATGAGTATAGGCTCGACAGCCGGGCGGTTACATAAACGAAAACGGGGAAATAAAGCTGGACTTGGAAAAAGGGGTAAGTATCTCACCAAATAACAATGATCGAAAACTTTAAAACTAACGAACTTAATTTTGATAATTCAAACGGGGTTTAAATAATTCCTTCCGCCAGGGTGAAATACAAGTGGCAGGCGTTGAACCAAAATCCACCTGAATGGTTCCAAGGTAATATTTGCTATAAATAAATAAAGACACTGATATATAGTTGAAAATGGCTTTTCCAAAAAGGATGACATCATTTAAAAGCTGGGCAGAAATAATAATAAATTTAAGTTTTATCGATTTAACCTAGTTTTACATCCACTGTCAAAATATGACTGATTTTCATACTGAAAAATGTGCATACTAAATATGCGACTTTAAAACTTATTTGAATTGGAAGGCAATTTGGGAATTTTGCATATTATTACAGCCGGGAAACAAAAACACTTGTTAAGGGCAAATCCATGCAATACGGAAATGCTTCTAAAGTGGAAAATGCACATTAAAATGTGCTATAGCTCAATATATATTGCTATATAATGAATGATATATGACTTATTTCGACTTGATAAACCATATGTTCTCTGA
>SCDT01002637.1:0-12093 GCA_004143765.1 Drosophila melanica
GGTAATTTTTTTAAAAATTCTATTTTTTTGTAAAGCTAATACTTTGCGCAATTGTTTTTCTGGCGGGCCATAGTCTTCAGTCACTGTTATCGAATCTGAAATAGACAATAATGAAAATATATCACTCACAAACTTTAGTTTTATATATATTACCTAGAAGCGCCCGGTAAAAATTAGAACACGCTTTTAGCGCTTTCTTGCCCTGGACGCCGTCAACGTTGGTTGCCTTCACAACTTCATCGCCCAAAATGCACCTGAAGCTTTTGCGGATATCCTGTTTTACAATAAGTCTAAAATTTAATGGATATATAAATATAGTTTAATAATGTATTTACATAAAGCAAATAGTAATTTTCTTACGTATAAATTCCTATTGGTATCAATAAATTCGGAATTAATTGTTTCCAATTCTTTCAACTTTTTAATTGGGAGAGAGATTAATGTGTCTGGCTCCATAGCACATTGCTTTTGCAGCTTCACAATTTGTGCCGATTGTTCTGCCAATGCGTCGACAATTACTTTCAATTGTCCTGAAATATAATATATTGATATACATTATATATATACTACCGCGAAGAATATCGCTCTCCTCGTGCATTTTTGCTAAAAGCATTTTGTTCTCTTGTCGAATGGTATCTGAAAAGAGTATGATTGTAAAGTTAAGTTAAGTTAAAATAGTTTTTGTCCAATAACTTACCAATAATGGAATCTGACTCCAGTCTTATGATATCTAAATAAAAGAAATATAATTTTGAATACCATATTAATCGTAATAAATTTGACAAAATTACCTTTGATTTTTTCAAATTTCCGCTCTACGGCTTCTTTTATGTTAGTATTATCACAATTAGGTGCTTAAATATGAAAAAGTTAGTTTTTTATACAAATTTTAAAAATTATAGATTTACTTACGTGTAACTTCCAATGATAAACGCTTAAATTTTTATGGGGGTGCCATTTGTAAATGTATAAACAAAGTTGTTTTTTTTTTGGTATCGAACCAAGGTAGGTGAATCTTCATAAGATACCTATGGCGCCGTCGCCATAAGTATGCCCGATTCGTTCTTGATATAATCGCCAAGAACGCCTTCGGACTAAGTATACTTAAAATAAAAATAAATGAAGACAAGAATAAAGCAATGTCCTAATCGTATAGGGGTAGAAACGGTACTAGCAAGCAATCATTTTTGTACGGCATCCCAACTGCTCAACTATCTATTTCTAAAATTGAAAACTTCTCTAATACTTTGAATGCCTTTATATCAACTAAATATATGCCCGTACTCTCTGATTTTAATGGTTCTTCGTAAAAGCTTCTGATGTTTAAAAATTTTCTTCCTATAATTAACCCACCTAAGTTATCATAAAAAGAGTCAATTATAAACGGAATATTTCCTATTAAATAACATAAATTATCTGGACTTTTCACGGACTTTTCAAATGTGACACCTTTGGAAAATAGTGTGTCCCTAAATATTTTTCCATTTTCTTGCCTCTGAAGAGGCATTTTTCCCATGAACCTGTTCTAAAATTTGTGTTGGCTTGCGGACAAATCGCTTAAGAGTTTGCAAATAATTTTCAAAGGCATAACATGACCCTTTAATCGGATCACCGATTTGCTTTATAGTGTTCGTTATGTGGAGCAAACCATAAACATTGTAAGACATACTGTTAGACCCAAAAACAGCTGGAAAATTCGAAACGAAAAGATCCAACTTCTGTTGAGCATTTTCTAAATTTTTCTTTTGCTGCTTTGGGCAGCACAGCAGTCTGTAAAAGCAATGTAGTAGCAAATATTCATAATACTGATCGCTACTTAAAGTATCTTTAAAAGAAATTGTCTGAGCTCAGTGGCTTTCCAGTTTGGAAGTTTTTTAAACATTCTTGGTTTGCGTGCAAACTCCCTAGGTACATGTTTTCGCATTGATATTAATATTTCCGACATTTTATTTTGCTTTACTGTAGTTATTTTTGACAATACTTTATTTGTACTGAGTCTAAGTAAAAATTTGCGCATGACTCCAAGTTCAATAAGGTGCATGCAATCAAATGGAACTTGCGAAACCATTAAAACACCAAGTTTTTCAAAAGGAGACGGATTATGTAAATATGAAAGTGCATGCTGATTGGGGTATTTTCTAGTTGCAAAATCTTCATTTGTAATTAATTCTGCAACCGTTGTTCTGTATGTTAACCCAGAATTAATTATGCTACTTGAAGGCATTTGGTACACTCATGGCTAGACGTATGGCCAGAAGTGCCGCTTACAAATGCTCTTGGGGGCGCATCACAAATAATAGATTTTATTTCTATTTCTACAGTTTTATCACAAACCCCAATACCGGTTGATTTTATTTTCGCAAGCTCACAAGCGAACTTGCTTAAATACTCGTCACAGCTATGGGGCTTTCTTTTACCTAAAAATACTCCTACTGGAAATAGGGGACTGCTATCAATATTATTAAGCCTTATTGAAATTGGCCATAATTGCGCTGTAGAACTTTTAAACAATGGAAGACCGTCAATATTAATATCAATGCTTAACTTTTGAGGGATATTAATAGATTTCGACAATTTAGTTATTTGTTCAGCTAAGCCAATATGAAAATATGACCCACCGTCTATTTCAGAATGAAATGATGAATGAATTCATTGTTGCTCAACCCTACTAAACTAAATGTACGATCGTTATAAAATTTTCAGGACTTATTCAGATCACCGAAATCTATGTACAAACCAATTTGCACGTGTGTAGTATTTGATTTGCTTTGTTTTTATGGATTTTTTCGATATTTGCGGCGATTGGGGGGAGCTATCCAAAACCTGTATGTTTTACTCATATGTTTAAAAAAATTGTGTGGCTCTGTAGACGGAAATAAGCCAATAATAAGTTTTTTTGTCAATTGAAAATCAAAAACAGCTTACCTATTTCTTTGGCCAGCTAAAGAAAATATTTTCTCAAATGGAACCGAGGGGGTTCCACCATTTTAAAAGATCAGCTTTTCGGTCAAGATACCCCACACTTATATATTAAGCGAGTTCCCTTTGGGAAGCAACGAAGTTATTTGTTGACCTTAATCCCGGCTGGAACGCTTTTGTTGACCCTACTACCATCTGGAGCACTTTATCGTATGCCCCCCAAAAGTTTCTCTTGGTGCTCTGATTACACATTTCTGGTTCTACCAAACCAGTTTCATTCTTTTGTTTAGGTGCTATTGTTGGTAATCTGCTTTTTAAAAGCTGATCCATGTCGTTTAAATCTCCTAAAGATTTTGGAATAAGTCCTTGCAAAGTTTTACTTAGTAATAATACACCAAATGCGTCATTACCGCAAAATATTTCATTGAAGTATTTGGTATCAAGTTATAGTTTGCAAGCTTATAGCCTGGAGAAGGACCAACTAATTTAATTAGTTGGCGAAAGTTAGGCTCTTTAATTTTTCTTAAAGCATGGTTACCTTTTGCAATAATTTTTAAGACTAGTCAGTCAATTTTTCTGATTTTCTAATTGACAAGGGGTCATTGTACAAAATCAGTGATCATTTATCTGATATGGAAACGAGCGGTATTTTAGGTGGTAAGATAATAAGAGTTGAATGAAGCGAATCATAGAAAACATTTTATGCTTTGCAGAGCTTGCGACAACAGGTATTAAAAAATAGAATTCCTAGGGATGCTGAAGAATATGTGTAAATGGATTTATTACCAAATTCCCAGTCACATAGAAACTGATTCGCTAAAAGGATTTTTAACTTTTAAGATAAATTATACTAAAATATACATATATTACAACAGCTTGAGTAAAATATATACATTTGCATAAGCAACAACAAAACGCTTTAACTGTGCTAGTCATCTAATTAGTTTTTGTTTAAAGCGTTTGAAATCATTATTTAAACTATTGAATGAACTATAGCCAACAAATCTATAAGTTTCTTGGAAGTAGTAACTCCAAGATCACGTAATGCCATTGAAAACTCAAGAACAATTGTAAGAACATTTACAGATATCAGGCACGTCGCAGCATTAAAACCGGGGACAGCTGAGAAAGAGAGAGAAAGGCAGTTAGAGAAACGTAAACAGAAAAACACCTGTACTAACCACAGATTATTCATTTAGCGGCCAGACGCCACACGCAACACTTCGGGACTGGTTCGCTGTCGACAATGAATAAATTTTTGTGCGCTTTGGTGTTGATCGTATCGGCGACTGAGATTCGAGCGCGTGAAGCAATTAAGCCAGAATCAGATGTGGGTCAAATTATAAAAGATCTTGAGGAAGTGCATGTGGAAGAAACAATTCAGCGAAGTGAGTGCCGATTTATATATAACACAAACTGTTTGCAAACTTTCACTAAAGCTTATGCTTAACATATAATATTTATAACGAGTTTATTGAGCTAAAATTATGTTCTTGCTTTGTTGAATGAAAAAGAACTTTCTATGTTTTTTACAACGCATATTGGCAATTGAATTGTAGGTGGGCCGTGCATGCTGGACATTCAGAAGGATTTGCCAATATCCAATCTGCAGCCGCTCTACCTACAACCTGGCACAGACACCTACTGGTTGCCCAATGAAAAGGGCCAGCTGGAGGTATCACACGGCGTCTGCATCGAGCTCTATTGCAGCCGTTCCTTTGCGAATATTGGGCATAACATTTCGTCCATACGGGCACGCTGCCTACACAACAAGGTCTTCGAGTGGGAGGATGAAAAGCATGAGCTACGCGATTTTACCTGCACACAGCCACTGTCCTACACTGTGGAGCGATTGGAGCAGCCGTGCGGGGATGGGGATGTCGCCTCACCGGCGCGCATTTACCGTGTGGGCTACAACATCAGCGGTGGGCGATTTGTGCGCACCCTGGAGCTGTGCCACGATGCGGAACAGCTGCGCACACACTACGCCTCTTACCAGCTGTTGCCAGCTAACGAGCACTTTCAGCGTCAAGTAAAGCGGGTTAAATTCAGCGCCGCTGGCCACTTTTCCGGCTACAACATGGACCGGCTCTACTCCCAGTCATATCAGCAGCAAAGGGTGGCGCAGCTGTTGCAACAAACTGAGGACACGGTGACTAGTTTGTTGAAGACGGGACAGTACCTGTCACGCGGCCACCTGGCAGCCAGGGCTGATCTGATTTACGCCAGCCAACAGCGCACCAGCTTTAACTACATGAATGCGGCGCCCCAGTGGCAGAGCTTCAATGGTGGCAGTTGGGCACTCGTAGAAGACGTAACGCGTCGCCTTGTGGCTCAATCTAGCCTTCACGTTAGCGTCTACACGGGAACGTACGGCGTGATGCCGCTGCCAAACGCGCGCAAAACTAGCTTCCATCTAACTACGGATATGGAGAACAATGGCGTCCTAGCCGTACCAAGTCACTACTATCGCGTGCTTTTGGACCAAGAATCGAGTCCGAGACGCGGCCTGGCGCTGGTAGGTGTCAACAATCCGCACGCGACGCTGTCTCAGATCATGGAATCATATATGCTTTGTAATCCTCTGGAGACGACACTGGTTGGCACGCTCCAACGCTGGCTGCAGTCTGAAGATCTAAAAAAAGGATATCTGTATGCGTGCCGCGTTTCAGATCTGGCCAAGGTTGTCAAGCACCTCCCTTCTGAGCTGCTGGAGGTGAACGAGCTCCTTTTAGAGTCATGAAAATTTCATTTTAGTCTAGGAAATTGCATTTTTCAAATATTTAAATACAAATATACATAGATTTAGCTCAATGTCCACAGTTTATAAATACTTAAGTAAATTATATTTCTCTTACAAATCTCAAACAAAATGTTTGTCTTTTATTATTATAAACTTTCTGTTCACTAAGACTTTATATTATATTATATTTTTTATATATTATAAAAAATTATTTTTAAATATTATAAAAAAAATTAGGAGAATCTGTTGTCGAAAAGGCTAGGGGTCTAGTTCATACAGACTTGTCTAAATCAATTTAGCTTGTCGTCGTGATCAGGTATTAGCCTATTACAGCTATCAGCCTATTACATACATTTGCACACCTTTTTTACTTATTTTCAATGGGAAAAGGATAGAAAAAAAACACAGTTATTCTACATGCCAAGCGATCGCAACATTGAATTTTTGCATTTAGTTTGTGTTTTCAATCATATATCAAGCTGAAAGTTCCAGTCGGGCGTTACCGACTGCGTTATACTCGTTCACGTTCGTGATGAGTGTGGGGGTCGGCGCCGACATTTTTTTTTTTTACCAATTTTTAACCAACCAGTGAGGACCCCCTGAACCCAGCATTTAAAATATTCAGACAAACTCTCGGCTCTTAATGCGTATTGAGAAGGTTAAAAATTAAAAAAAGAGAATTAAAATATTAATTATAAGCGATAAAAAATGATTCCACATCGGGGCTCGTAACTTCCACTGTACATAACATAACCCAATCATCGCGAAACATGGAAAACTATCGACTCACCAAAGAATTAACTACTACTAGATGACACTTCTAAGCAGTGAGAGTCAAGAGCTTAGAATTAAGGTCTAATTTAGATCTGAGCTTCTAGCTCAAGAAATGCAATTTATTACAATATATAATGCATATCAGATCATACATTTCATTTGCACTGCATCGACTTTGACTGCCGCAATTTTGTTCTATTTAAATTCTTGTACTGACCGCAATCTACCCTGTACTTTATATATTTATATACATATTTCATGCTAAAGTTGCGTTGGTATAAATTTGATTTCCTACGACCGTTGTAGTATTTAAATAAATATCGTATACATATTAAAACATATTTATATAAATTATTTTATATATTACATTTACGTTACATGTACCGACAACACCTCAGTAAAAAACTTAAGTACGAAGATATTAATTAGGGTATTGTCTCGGTCGGTAAATATACATAATCAAAACTCGTTTTCAGCAGCCAAAGTCAATGCAGCACATACACACCTAAGTGTATAATATACATATATACACACATGGAACTGCCCTAACGGCACTATTTACCGCTTTTTAAGTTGTGAGACATGGCATCGACCTCGTTTGCAATCTCAGGGCTGCCAATTTCGTTTTTTTTCCCGTCAAAACTGGCCGTTTTGAAAGGCCAGTTGCGGGAAAAATCCGGGCATTACGGTAAGCGGAAATTTTGGATTTTCATAATCGTTCATGTAAAGTTGGGAAATATACTGGGAACGTTGCAGTCGGGCGTTACCGACTGCGTTATACTCGTTCACGTTCTTAAATATTGCTGTTTTAAAAAATTTCGGTACTTTGCAATTTGTGTGCTGTTGGGGTGTGGGGAAGAGTGGGGGGTGCGGGTGGGGGTGGTCGTAAGCAATATTTTGTTCCTCTCTCTAAAGGAGGTGACCAGTTATCTACCCATCAAATGTGATAACTCTAGCTTAAAAACTGTGGGAGATATAAACATTTCCGGCGGAGCGGGGGCGTTTGGGGCGCTAAAGTGGGCGTGGCCGGGATGTCAAGTGTGCAATCTTTGAGGGAAGGTCAGCAGCTATCTATATATTAAATTTGGTGCCCCTGATTTTAAAACTGTACGAGATATAGATTTTCGCGGTTCGCGAGGGCGGGATATCAGGGATGCAATTTGTGGGGCAGGACACCAGCTATCTACATACCAAATTTGGTGGCTCTATCGCATAAATTGTGGGAGATATACACGCGTTATCGATTGGAGCTGCCAAATATAACGGGTTTTGTGATTACGAAGGCGGAGGGGGCGTGGCCAAAAATTTTATCCTGTGATGTTTAAAGGAGCATTCCGGAAATATATATCCCAAGTTTGGTGACTCTAGCTTAAAAATTGTTGGGGATATAGCCATTTCCGATTTTTCAGGGTGGGGGCGCTGGAGGGCGTTCTAGTAGGTGTGGCCGGGATATCAAAGGTGCAATCTGTGGAGGAGGTCACCAGCTATATACATACCAAGTTTGGTGACTCTAGCTCTCCTCTCCTCCCTACACCACACCAAACACACAAAAACAAAACACAACAAAGTGGATATCCCACAACGTAAGCAGCCTAGGACACACCTCCTGCCAAATGTTGGAACCGATTTTCCCCGTATAGATTTAAAGCTGTATTATGAAAAATACATAAAAATCAAACTTGTTTTTAGGAAGAAAATCAGGAAGTTTTTCTTTAACAAGGGCCAAGTGTAGATACCGAGTAAAATGCATGCGGCATTGATAAATCGTCCCGGTTAGTGAAACAAATGAAGATAAAATATACTTTATGTCGACGGGCAAGCTTTCTACCTTCTGTTACATACATTTGCATAAAACCATTACACCCTATTAACCCATTTTCAATGGAGTTAGGGTATAATAAAACACAGTTATTCTGCATGCCATGCTATCGCAACTGTTAATTAAACACCGTTCGAATAAGCTGTGACATGGAACTCTTACATTTTGTATGTGATAGGGCGGTTTTGCTGTTCAATAGAAATATTACATGTGCCCAGCTTCGTTATTTTTGGGCCATCTTTGTTGTTCGGGTTTCTGAGGAGGTGCACCTTGAGACAGTTTGTTTGTGTTGCCAATATTTGGCAGGAGGTGTTTGTGTGTTGGGGTGGTGTGGTGAAGGTTCTATTATAATTCTAAATCCGCAGCAGATACATTAACCAAAATTTTTTTTTCGATTTTTTTTAAAATTAGGGGAAAGTCGAAGAAGAATTTTCGGCCTTTCGCACTCATGTATTTATATAGTTCCAATCGTCATTCAAGAAATTAGTCATAAAACCCATTTGTTAAGCAAGCCTCGTACATGCGATCATATTATCAAAAGGGACTCTGCACTAAGTGCTTACCCTAGGGGGGATTTGCTGCTTTCGGGTTCTGAGGAGGTGCACCTTAAAATAGTTTGTGGGAAGTACTGATATGTTGCCAATATTTGGCAGGAGGTGTATGTGTGTTGGTGGGGTGAAGGGTTTCTTTTATAATTCTAAATCCGCAACGGATACATTAGCCATGCTTTCTTGTCCCTTTGTTGCGGGTTTGGTCCTGGATGCGGGTTCTGGGTGAGTCGGCAGGTCAGGTGTTGCTGCGTTCCTAGTTCCTGCCTCGTTGTTGGTGATCATCTGTTTACCACCTCTTTAGGAAAATCCTGTGCGGCTGGACTAGTGGTTGGTGGGCGAAATAGTATATAGATAAGGATTAGACATATTCCAACTGGCGTATGACATGTGTATATTTTGTGCCCAAATCAAAATATGAACAGGGCCATTCCAAAATTTTAAGGCCAATGTGTTTGGCTTTCGACAGACCAAATAATACAAGCTGCGCTTCGCGCATCCCAATTTTCATGAATTATTTTTATTTTTTTCAGGTTTCTCTTTTGTTTTTATTTTTTTCAGGGTCATCTTTGGATACTGAGGCATAGATTGGTAAGTAATTTATATTATTTTTATTTTTAATTTTATTTCTTTTAGGGACATGTGTCCAGCCTGGTTCGTGTAACCGGGCGAAGCTTATTATGGCGAGCTTCGCTCAGTACACTACCAAGCTGGGCTCCATTGTAGTCGTCTGCATGGCATTGCGGTCATCCCAACCGGCCGCTGCCTGCGATGACGCAATACATTGGCAGCGCCATGCACAAGCGGCGGCACAGTTGACCACCCGGTACCCATGCAGTCCGGGCTGTCCTGTTGCTGCCATTTGTCTTGGTATTTGGTAAGTGTTTTTGTTTTGATTTTTGTTTTTGTATTTGCCTACTAGTAGGCAGATAGATGTTGCTTGACGGCGTGATCGTGGACGATCGGAGGCGGGCCGTTCCGCCTCTACATCGTCGTCCAGCATACTCTCCAGATTAATCCGCGCATTACGTAGGCCCATCTCCAGTAATGCGTCCTCGTTATTATCCTGTTGTTGACCTCCCTTTTCCAGTATTTGTTGATGTTTTATATGCTGCTGTTGCTGTTCTGGTTGTTGTTCTTGCTGTATTTGCCGTTGACGCGATTGCTGCTGATCGTTGATTCCCATCAGTTTTTGGCTGGATTTCAACTTCGAAGCAATTTAATGGCCTGCCCGTGAAGCGATGTTTCACAACTCGTACAAATCTAGTTGTAAAACCAATTTCGGCTAGCTGCTTTGACAGCCAGTCACACGGGGTACTATGATGGAGGTGCCGAATAATGACTTTGTACCCTTTCTCGCCACGCAACTGATGCGTATGCAGGTGTACATTATCTTCGGCCAGAATATTTAAGATTGCATTATGGGTGTTCATGTTGTCACATAACATTCTTAGGCCGCTATCGTAGTTGGTTTTTATATTAAATTTCCCTACAGCTGGGTTTTTCTTTAGCTTTCACTGAGGGGCATAATGGACGGGACCATGGGCAAGAAGAGGGGAGGGACTTTTCTACTCTCATTTTCTTGGCTAAGATTTAGGGCTTTTAACAGCTGTGCCCGTTTTTGGAGCTGCCGTTGGTGCATTAGCTGCTGCTGTTGTTTATTTTGCTGCTGCTGCTGCTGTAAAGATTTCTGCCGTTCTTGCTGCTGCTGTTGTTGCTGGTGCAGGAAATAAAATAAAAAAAATAAGCTAACATATTCATTGAATTTTGCACAACACAAAATGCGAGTACAGGCAATTGACGTTGAGTTTTCATTTTGTGCTTACAACCGCATCGTTGCCGCGAACTATTTTGAGAAAAAGTCCGTGATCCACATTTCTTCTCTTTATTCTTTTTACTTTATAGCTGTAGAGATAGGTCATCCCAGTCAATGGCGTGCGAGCTTATATGTTTGTATGTGTAAATTATACATGCATAAGTACACCACAACATTGGCATAAACAGTTATTTATTTGAATACCCTAAACCGACCCTAAACCTTTCTTCATTCGGGCGTGTATGCAGTGTGAGAGGCTCTGCATAAAATCTCATCACATTTCAAAGCGACGCTCAGTGCAAGTTGCGCGTGCGCCGCCGCCACTAGTCGCCGGCAGTTTTGGCTTCATCGTGACAGGGGGATGGAGACTTTCTATGGATGAGGATTTCCGCTTGGTAGTTTTGGCATTAGTTGCACTGATTTAAAATACTTTGGATTATGTATATACATATGTATATATGGATTTTCAATTTATTGAATTAAAACATGATAGCAAGTCGGTTTGCAGTCTCTGAATGTAAAGCAGAAGTAAGTTTTAATAATTTATGGTAACCTAAGAATACATACAGTTACTAATTTTATTTTATAAAATTTAAAACTAAGAAATCAACCAAAATTAATGCCACAGCTTTTTTCAACCAAATATTTCGCAGCTAAGTAATGATCCGTTATGTCACAATGTAACGGCTGTTTTTTTTTCTATGTCTAAGTTATTGAATTCGTAGTAAGTTCAAGTTAATTTTTTTTTTTGTTTTTGGTGACCGAATCTTGTAGACAAATTTGTTTTGTGAATTGGGACCACGTACGACGATTGAGCAGCGAGAATCATTTACAAAATGGCCATTCTCGCAGGAAAATTGGGGAGATGGTAGGACAAAGTGACTCCACTGGTCAAAGAAACAGCTACCGCTTTGTCCGCAAAAAAGAACATATAAGAAAGGGAGAAATTCTCCTTATAAAATTTTCAATCCCAACGAATTAAAATCAGCAGTATCAATATTAAAACTACCAGAGGTAGAATGAGAAGTTATTCTCGATAAATCTATGTGCTGCGAGTCACTAGAAGTGTTTTTTAAACTAAAACTATAGCTAGAATTTAAATTGACACTTGCCGATTTTTTTTCCAGCTGAAAATGCTTGGCTTGAAACTGAAAAATTTAGAAAATGTAAGTTTACAATAAAAATTCTAACAATATCTTTTACTTACATGTCTAAAGCTTCTAGCTATAGTTTTCCTAGTTTTCTTGCTATCAGAAATTTTTAAATTTTTTCTGTTTTTTTTAAGATTATTATTAACTATGTCAATAATAGTTAAATAATCCTTATTTTGCAGCACTCCAGCAGCAGAAATTAGATTTTAGCGACGGCACGCTGAATCGCACCGCCGAAACCAGCACAGGTGTTCCTAAGAAATAATTAAATATTATAAAAATTAAAAATAATAAAAAATAGTTGTGAAAATGCATGCAAATAC
>SCDT01002638.1:0-15279 GCA_004143765.1 Drosophila melanica
TATATATATATATATATACGCAGTGCATCTGCCTGATATGCTGCAACCCATTTTGCACTGCATTTTTATGCGCCACAAAGTGCGCGGCAGGTATAATTCTGTGTGTGCGGTGGGAAAGGGGAAATGAGAGAGAGAGAAAGAGGGAAGGGGAAATGCATGGCGTGGAGGTGGTTGCAACAGTAGCTTCTGGTATTTGTATTTGTTTATCAAAGCGCGAACTTTTCTCTGAGTCGCTGTACAAATTTGTTAGCAGCTGCATTTGAGTGTTGTGTGTGTGTGTGTGTTTGTGTGTTTGTGTGTTTGTGTATGTGTGTCTCTGTGTGTGTATTTACTATTTCATATCAACGCACATTACAGTTTACAACTCGCGTCTTTGGTCATGTCAGCAAAATTTTCACATTGCAACTTTCTTGTACTTGTGCGTGTTGTGTATGACTTCCTGTCTGTTTATGTGTGTGTGTGTTTGTCGTTGTGCAATGTCATTCAGCCAGTGAAATGTTGAATGATTATCAACTGCATTGAAGTCAGTCTTAAAGCATCTAGTATAACTAATTGATCTACTCAGGTGTTAATGGAGCAGCTTCTTGACCCGCCTATTCAGCTGTAAATTGCCCCAGAACTTGGCCAATTTGTTTGCCTACACCTGCTGCTACTACCGCTGCCGCTTTTAGCTCGTCAGCTGGCTCCCTGGGTCTCTGGCTCGCTGACTGGCTGACAGCACTCATTCGATTGCCATTAGCTGCTTCTATTACCGTTAACTTTAACGAGCCATTGATTTTGATACCTACTCGCATTGGCATTAACATTCGATAACTGGAGATAATTTTTTATTTGTTTTCCTCTCTGCCATTCTCTCTCCCTCGCGGGCTCTGCTGTTATACCTGGTAGCTAACAACACCGCTTAGCGCACCTAAACACATTTATCTCCTGCTTCTCCCCCGGCCTCTGCGCGTTCTCCTGTCGCTTGATGACAACCGCCAATTGCTCATTTGTCTTCCGGGCACTTGCGTGTGCGGCATTTAAAAGCAGCAAAGTGCGCGGCATGTCTAGCGGTACAAACAAATCAATTTGCCATAATCATCAAGTAACACACATAAATGAACACACACACACCCTGCACTTCATCTCTCCACCGCTGCCCAGTTGCCTTTTCGATATGCTCCTGTCAGCTGATGAGCGACAGGCAGCTCCGTGCTCGATCAGGAGTAGGATGCAATAACAAACTCTAAATGACACACTCACGCACATACACGCACACCCATACACTCGCACAGCTATCTTTTGAGAGTTGAATTGGCCCTTTCCCGTTCTGGCAGCGACACGAATTTGCAATTAAGTGATTTTATGGTCGGGTATTTCAATTTATTGGCAATCGGGCGTGCCTACCCCAAGCCAGCAGACAGCCCAGCTTGTGCCCGATAGCATTTACAATCCAGCGCCCTTGCCATACTGACATTGACTTATGAGCAGGGAGGGGGTGACGGAGAGGGACGGGGTTTATTGAGGCATACTGCGTAGCACCACGCAGTGTTTTAACATTAAGAAATTTTGATTTATGGGCCTCACACATCGCGAATCTCTCGTACACTCGATAGACACGACATTGCGTCGCATCGTGTTGATCTCTTCTTTTATTGGATATTCGCTGCTGTTGCTGTCAATGGCTGCACTTCCGTTTCCGCCAACCACTTGGCAGTATGTCTGTAAGCATAGAAGTGGGCGTTATCTTGACAGTGTGCGCAGCGCCTCGATAACGTTGTCATTGTCAACTAAACCTTTGCAGTGGCTTACGACAACTTTGTGGAAACACGAACGCGTCTGTTCAAACGTTCTTCGGTATTTTCTGTCACCTGTCATTTCCAATTATACAGTTATACAAGAAATAAATTGCAGGTATACAATTTAGTGCCCACCATATGTTGCTATAAATTATAATTGTATTAAACGTCCTTAAAAATAATAACTGTCTGAACCGTCTATGCAATAATCCATCATATAATAATCCATATATAATAACAGCTTAGAACAGACGAAAACTGTCTTAATTATGTCTATGACAATCAATATTAATGGTATAAACGTGTTCTGATGAAATATGTAATGCATTAGAGATTACATCAAAAAGTGCAAGTATTTCTGACCAGAACGAAGTTGAGAAGTTGAGTGCCAAATTGGCTTCCTTTGTGGCAGACAGTCAAAGTCAGATTGCTATATCATATAAAACCCTACGTTGAAAATTGAACCATTGTATATTCATTATTTTATTATACTCGTTCACAAAGTGAAAAGAGTATATTGGTTTTGTGCAATGTCCGTCTTGCTGTCCGTCCGTCCGTCTGTCCATCTGTCCGTATGAACGCAATTATTTTCGCCGCTATTGAAGCTAGAGACTTGAAATTTTGGATATATACTCGTGTGTACCCGCGTCAGATAANTTTCGCCGCTATTGAAGCTAGAGACTTGAAATTTTGGATATATACTCGTGTGTACCCGCGTCAGATAAAATGTTAAGGATTTTGAGCTCCGCCCACTGGGGGCGTGGCAAACCGATAACACCTAAAATCGAATATTGCTAAAGTCCACAATTTTAAAGCTAGAGCCACCAAACTTGGTATGTATATAGCTGGTGACCTTCCAAAAAGATTGCGACCTTGATATCCCGGCTACGCCCACTATAACGCCCCCCAGCGCCCCCGCTCTCCAAAAATCGGATATGCATATATCTCCCACAGTTTTTGAGCTAGAGTCACCAAATTTTGCATATACATTGCAGGAATGCTCCCCCAAATTAAAAAAAAAAGTTTTATGGCCACACCCTCTCCCGCCCCCATTATCGCGAAAACCGATAAACCTGAAAGGTCAAATCGATAAGTGTTGCATATTTGCACAATTTTAAAGCTAGAGTCACCAAACTTGGTATGTATATAGCTNAAGGTCAAATCGATAAGTGTTGCATATTTGCACAATTTTAAAGCTAGAGTCACCAAACTTGGTATGTATATAGCTGGTGACCTCCCCCACAGATTGCATCTTTGATATCCCGGCCACGCCTACTAGAACGCCCTCCAGCGCCCCCGCCCTAAAAAAATCGGAAATGGCTATATCCCTAACCATTTTTAAGCTGGAGTCAACAAATTTGGGATATATATTACCGGAATGCTCCTCCAAACATCACAAAAAATGTTTGGCCACACTCCCTCCTGCCCCCGTAATCGCAAAACCCGTAATGTTTGGCAGCTCCAATCGATAGCACGTGTAAATCTTCACAATTTATGCGATAGAGCAACCAAATTTAGTATGTAGATCGCTGGTGTCTTGCCCCACAAATTGCTTGATATCCCGCCCACGCCCACTAGAACGCCCAGCGCCCCCTCCCTAAAAAATCGGATATCCCCCAGAAGTTACAGAAAAATATTGGCGGCCAGTACCCCAATCCCCCACGCAAACCGCGAAAATCTACATGTTTTAAAGCCAGAGGCACCAAATTTAATATGTAGATAGCTGCTGACCTCCACCAAAGATTGCACACTTGACATCCCGGCCACACCCACTATAACGCCCTAAACGCCCCCGCTCTGCCGGAAATGCCTATATCTTCCACAGTTTTTAAGCTAGAGTTACCACATTTGGTGGATAGATAGCTGGTCACCTCCTTTAATGAGTGGAATAAAATGTTGCCGACGACCACCCCTAGCAAGACACAAATTGCAAAATACCGAAATTTTTAAAATAACAATATTTAAGAACGTGAACGAGTATAATGCAGTCGGTAACGCCCGACTGCAGCGTTCTTACTTGTTTTTTTTCACAAAACCAAGTAATGAATAACGAAAGAAGAAATTTTAAATGTGGTCAGAAAGCGGAAACTTTCTCAGTTTGAGAACTACAGGTCTGCATTCAAGAAAATTTGTTATATTGCCAAATTCGTGAATATGGGTCTGACTTATAGTAGTTATTGTAGAAAATATGTTTTCGCCATTAAGAATGCTTTACACTTATCTCAAGTACTCAATTTTTTAAAGAAATATTGTTCACATTATTGAAAATGTTTTTTTTCTCAAATAGCAAAAGAAAGAAAATAATTTATATTAATTCTATTAGTTTATCTTCTGCACACCAAATAGAACTGATGTTTAGCAATTTACATTGCAAGAATAGTTCAAAACAAGTGACAAGGCTTTAGTCGGGAGACTAGCAGATACCCTGAACCCTGCGATCTATCTTCAACGCGTTTGCATTCATACATGCATACACAAATTCACGCACATACGCCGCACGCACTTTACTCGGTTTCGCGTGCCCCACTATAGAAACGAAATCTTTATTTTCTGCTTAACTAAATGTATGATCGTTATGAAACTTTCAGGGTTTATTAGCAGCATTGAAATACATGTACAAACCAAATTTGTATTAGTATTTGATTTGCGATTTTTTTTGGTTTTTCGATACCGGGCGCGATTGGTGGGAGGTATCCAAAATAAGGAGGTATCAAAAGCTGCGTCTAGTCAAAACGCACATAACGCACTAACTTGTTGCCTCTAGCTCCTTTAGTTAGCGATTTTATTTATAAATTAATTACACAATTTGACTCTATATAAATAGGTCCATAAATCTAACAATATTTGAGCTGAGGCTAACTTTGTATGTGAGATGTCATTAATATTCCTGCTGAACGTATCATCCATGCTTACATTATTCGTTAACGGTTTTCGAATTTCCAAGAACCCCACATTTGTGTGTTTCGAGATGCTTTCATTTGCTTTTCTTTGTTACATTTTTACGGGCTCATCAATTCAACACCACATACTTTATTTCCACAGCCCTGCTCATTCATTCATAATTCAGCCAACAGTCGGTTCGCCGTAGTTATTGAAATTGATGGAACTTTTTACGTTTTGCCCGAATGCAACCAGCATGTTCTTTCCAACCTAAAACAAGTGAGTCTCATGCTTCCTTCTTCCTGTTACATACATTTGCACATTTAGTACATTTAGTTTACGAGCAAATCAAGAATCTATTTTCAGTAGTGGGGGGCAAAGCGCAGCTGCTTGCTAATTTTTGTGTTCATGTGCACGCATACATATGCATATACAAATTTTGTCTTGCGTTTTTCTAAGAATTTCATCACAACACAGCCAAGTGAGAGCGTGGTCCAGTTAGTAAGAGTTGTGGCGCATAACGTGGAGGAGAGGGTTCGAATACAGCGATGGTAGAGCTATGTTCAATTCCTTTATTTTTTCGTTATTCATTATTATTATTATTATTATTAATTTGTATCGTTTTAATTACAAGTGCAAAATTTTCGTTTTATATCATTCATGAATAATGAGGTAATGTGGTGCAGTTGGTAAGAGTTATGCATCTTAACACGGGGGAAGCGAGTTTGCTTCCCGGTTTTTCCGTTGGTAATTATTAGAACAATTTTTTTTTTTTTTCTTTTTAAAAGGCTCAATACTCATCAACTGCCGAGATTATGTGTGTATGTGTTCATTTCTGGGTTCAGGGTATCTACTAGTCGGGCGGTCCCGACTAGAGCAATATCACTAGTTTCACAATATGTCGGTAACCGGATACCTTCGGATTTTGGATACCTCCCCCCAATTGCCCCCAGTATCGACAAAACCAAAAAAATCGCAAATCAAATACTACAGACCTGAAATTCGGTTGTACATGTGTGTGAATGCGTGTGAATGCAAACGTGTTTATATGGCACCCTCTCTGTGATATGGGACGATTCTTACCAAAGCTAAAAACATTTGTTCTTCATAAAGTTTGAGTTGCCTTCCGGCTGTGATATTATATAATAAACATGCCCTTTGTGCATTTTTTGGTTGTAGGGTATCGTATAAAAATGAAAGTCAGCTGCTGTACACACACACACACACAAGCACATTAGCATGGATTGCTGGTCTATGGGCTATGACTTTGGTTATGGCGCGGCAACACAAGTTAAATATGCGATTCCGACAAGTTGAAAATACTTTAACTATGTGAACGATAAAATTGTTCACCTCTCCCCGCATTACTACTCTGCCATCTTGCCACTCTCTCTTTCTCTCTTCATGTGCGTGTTTCCGACGTTTTTGCATCCGTTTGAGTTTGACTATCTCCACGCTTGCCTCGCTCCGTTGTATAGTAGGCTCCCGCCCTATGGCGCACATTAGCGCGATACTGCAGCGGATTCCAGCCAGAAGTTCCGGGTACAGCAAGAACATCCTTCCATCCAATACCTATATCCCTCTACTTTTTCCTCTGCCATTAGTTGTGCCACTGTCTTCTCCTTCTCGTTTCCCCTTTCTGTGTACATCAAGGCGGCGTCATTTGAAACTTTTGCTGCGTGTCGATTCGAAGCTGGCGCCAGCATTTTGACACATTGGCAGCCGTAGTAAGCCTTGGGCCACGGGTAGCCAGAGTGTGTGCAGTGAAAACTTGTCTTGGTTTTGGTTTTTTGGCCATAAAAAATGATGATGGGGATCATGCACGTGCTCACGCTCAATTCATCAAGGGGGAGTCTGTGGGAGGTCGGTTGGTTGGTGGCTGGATAGTTGATGGGCGTCACTGACACGCTGCAAAAATATTGCCATTTAAGCTCCGGACGCATTTACGACTGACAGGTTCACAACTGCTGTGGATGCTCAACTACGGGGATCGAACAAGGGGACAATCGGCCAGCTTCGGGGCCGGAGCTTTAGTTGTGGAAAACCAGCCGTAAAAAGAAACACCAATATTCTTTTGTAGGCTTATATCCATGTTTTATAACAAATAAATTGAAAGTAATTAATAGTCATTAAGAAATCCATTTCGAAAATAGAGTGTACAATCAGTTTATTTCAAGCTTGTTTATGTAGACAAATAATACAATTTATTTCCCTTTATCAAATTAGTGTGAGTCTGTATTTAATACCAAATATGCTCACTCATAAATCTAAAGACGACCATGAATGGTTTTACTATGGTTTTGACGCCGTCAGGCCAGTCATTATTTTTAACTGAGCCCAGAGCATCGGCTTAAATTGACCTCGCATAAAAGGACAGCACATCCCACCTTCGTTCCGTCTATCCTGTTCATTTCGGTCGTGTGTCCATCAACGCAATGAGAAGGAAATCAGCTTGGTCAGCATTCGATTGGAGCCCCGCACCGAGTGCAGATTGTGACAGGCTAATGTTTAACAGATAGAATGCCAGATTGCAATCGGCTCAGCCACATTGGAATTATTCATTATACTCGTTCACGAAGTGAAAGGAGTATATTGGTTTTATGCATTGTCCGTCTTGCTGTCCGTCCGTCCATCTGTCCGTCTGTCCGTATGAACGCAATTATTTTCGCCGCTATTGAAGCTAGAGACTTGAAGTGTTGCATATTTGAACAATTTCAGAGCTAGAGTCACCAAACTTGGTACGTATATAGCTGGTGACCTCCGCCACAGACTGCACCTTTGATATCCCGGCCTTGCCCACTAGAACGCTCTCCACCGCCCCCGCCCTGAAAAATCGGAAATGGCTATACCCCAACAATTTTTAAGCTAGAGTCACCAAATTTGAGATATATATATTACCGGAATGCTCCTCCAAACATCACTGGAAAAAATGTTTGGCCACGCCCCCTCCCGCCCCCGTAATCGCAAAACCCGTTATATTGGGCAGCTTCAATCGATAACACGTGTATATCTCCCACAATTTATGCGATAGAGCCATCAAATTTGGTATGTAGATAGCTGGTGTCCTGCCCCACAAATTGCCTTGATATCCCTCACACGCCCACTAGAACGCGCACGCCCTCTAGAACGCCCATCGCCCCCTCCTTAAAAAATCGGAAATGCCTATATCTTCCAGAGTTTTTAAGCTACAGTCACTTAATTCGGGATATATATTAGTGGGAAGCTCCCCCAGAAGTTACAGAAAAATATTTGCGGGCAGTACCCCACCCCCAGCAACACACAAATTGCAAAATACCGAAATTTTTTAAAATATTAATATTTACGAACGTGAACGAGTATAACGCAGTTGGTAACGCCCGACTGCAACGTTCTTACTTGTTTTTAATTAACTTTTTTGTTTTATTTTGGTGTATTTGTCTATATTATCTAATCGGCGAATAGGCGTGACTGGATGGCGGCTTTAGGGGCGCAACACATACGTGGACAGCGTTATTCGATTGAGATTGAGAAACAACCGTGGTCATGAATCTTACCTTTTTGAAAAAAACCTAAAAGTTTCTCATAAACTTTTTTTTAATCTTTCTTTTTAAACGTAAAATATTTCTTAAATTCAAATAAAGTTTGGGATTTATCATAGACTTTTATAGTCATTTAAAATTTGCAGGGCATCAATATAACGTGCAAAACATTTTATGGTTCAATGCCAAATGGCGGCCAAACCCAAAAGGAAACATTTCAAGTTACAGCTACGGATTAGTTGCTCAGTTGCTTGGGTTGGTTAGCTGGTGGTCTTAGTATGTCTTGGTTGGTGGCGCATAGTTGACGATTAGCTGACAGCGGTTGGGCAACCTGACGCTGCATTGATCGTGCTAGAAAGAGGGGTGTGTGTGTGGTTGTGGTGTAGTATGTGCTGGTTCAGTTCTGACAACCGATTGTCGGTAAGTTGGGGTAATTATTATGTCAGCGTTTGGACAAAGCGTCTAAGACGCCGCGGCGTTGGTGAACTGACGACTATACATCAGCAGAATTGATACAATGTTGATCGACGACAACGCCAGCGGCATTTGCAATTAGTTGTGATTTGCATACGGAAAACGGAGCCGGACAGTAGGCGATGTCCGAAGGGGCAGCAAGAATCGAACAACAAAAGTGAATCTAATGCATTTACATAATTGTTACAATGCAATGAGGAACAATAGAACTCCCTTTCTTCCAATGGAATTTTTATTTTGCCAATAAAAAGTGACAGAATTTAAAGGTATAAATTACCAAATTGAACTCAGCTATAAGTTAGTGGTAAGAGTACTCAAATTTACATGTTAATTGCATTGTTAACAAGCAAGTTGACATCGCTTTAAACTGATCTTCATATAACTTTGGCATAAGTATTTTGTATTTTCCAAATTAAAAGCCAATTTTGACAATAACAATAAAAATAACATAATAAACGATTAGAAATGAGTTCGAAATTAATAAAAAGGCTGCAACGAGTGTGCAGCGCTATAAATTAATTGTTAATTATATATAATTGAGTACTACTCATGGATATCCTTTCAATCTTTATTCCATAATCCTCCACACAATCTTAAACCTCTCGGGGTAAACCGAAATGTAAGAAGAAGTAAAAGAGCGAGTACAAAGGAAACACGCAGAAAACGCGTTGGCGTCGCCGTTTGTTGATGGCGCCACTTGGGCATAGCTATAATATAATAATTGGTAACTAAATTGCCGCATATACAATTTATTTACGATGCAAAATAATTAATCTGACGTCTGATTGAGACGAGGTGGGGTTGAAGCAGGGACGGGTGTTCGGTGATAGGGGCAGTGTTGACTGCTCAGCGGGTATGCGGGGTGACTGGGAAAGGCATTCGGTGCGGTACCTGAAGGACAAGCGAATCATTTGCCTTGCCGCTTGTTGCTGCTGCTGTTGTTGTGGTTGTTCTCTGCCACTTATTGTATTTCAGCTAGCAATAGATACAGATACAAATAAGTAAATTGTTACAAATACAAATCTTTGAGTATATGTGAAATATGCGCCAACTTGTGCAAATATTTTTAATTGTGTTGCTGTAGCCACCCTAATTACAATGGCAACAAAGTTAAGTTAAATTACGCAACAGCCAAACGACCTTCTTCCTCCCCATCGATTCAAATGAGTCGTAACGATCGAACTATTTCAAGGAAAAGGAATTTGCATTCAGCTGAGGACTCTACTAACAAACAGCTAGTGAGTCTAAGTGAACATATTTCTAAGCCAAAAATATTTTGTCCCTATCAAAATAATATATATTTTTTTTATCTATGTTGCTTGCAAGCGTTTTTGAATAATCATAAGATAAATTTTGGCCACGCCCCCGTAGTTGCAAAACCCGAAATACCTGACTGAACTGACTACGAACTGTAAAGCGTGTATATTTCCCACAATTTCAAAGATAGAGTCACCAGGTGATGTCCCCCAAGGATTGATATCCCCGCCACGCCCATTGGAACGCCGCCCCCACGAAAATTTCATATTTTTAAAAACCGAAGTTTTCCACCTACACTTTAGTTAAGAACATTCATCTTAGTTTTTCTCTATTTGTAAATCAGTATATAATATAAAAGTATAATTACAGACAAATCAAACTTTACTCTCTCGCTCTCTCCATTTTTCACACACTTCAAGGCCGCTGCAAGCTGCCGCAAAAATATTGAATGAAAACAGAGACAAACGTCAAAGAAAATTAAGTCGGAGAAAAAAAAAGCTATAACATTTTTCCTCATAAATTATGCAACATTTCCTAGTTGCAACGAGAGCTATTAATGTTGTTGTTGCTCTGGTATTGTTGTTTTTTTTGTTGCTGCTGCTGGGCTCATGCATGGCCAGTGCTGCTGGCTGAAGACTTTTTGTTAGAGCCCTCAAAGAGAGGGCCCTGCAACGGCGGCAACAGCCGGCAGCTTCAAGTGGTTAGATGCTACAATAAAAACAAGCAGATGATGGTGGAAAAAAATGCGGACACTTCTGCGAAAGTCGCGTTGACGACGCGTCGCGGCACCGCACAACCGCAAACACAATTGTAAGCAGCAATCGCAACGACTTAAGCAAAAGTGTTGCCTATTGTTGTTGTTGTTGCTTATGCTGCTGTTGGCTAACTCCATTTTGGGCCACAACAATCCATTGCCTATTTTGTACAAAAAAATATATTATAAATTACGACTGGGAGATACCCTGAACCCTGCAATCTGTCTTCATAAGCATCTCAACCCGTTTGCATTAATACATACACACATGCACACATAAACACACACACAAATGCACGCCGCACGCACTTTACTCGATTGCTGCGCGTGCCCCACTATAGAAACGAAATCTTTATTTTCTGCTAAACTGAATGTACGATCGTTATGAAACTTTTAAGATTTATTAGCAGTATTGAAATGTACATACATATGTATAAACCAATTTTCTGTAGTATTTGATTTGCGATTTTTATGGTCGATACCGGGGTGCTATTAGGAGAGTGTATCGGAAATCCGGAAATAATAAAAGGTTTTTATCGATAAAAATCAATCAATCATTTTAAAAAAACCATTTTGCCCTTTTTACCCATTTTCAATGGGTTCAGGGTAGCTGATCTTGGACTCATTTGGTTCCTATATACCATACGCAGATCAAGTTTATTTCAAAAGATAGATAACTCTTTTTTTTTATATTATCGATATTTGTCGCTTTTTGGACTCGTTTTTTTTAAAGCGTAACTATCAAACTATAGCCACCAAATTTAAAATTTAAATCTAGAAGAATCTATTTTCAGTTGTGGGACTAAGAGCAGCTGCTTGGCTGAAGCGCAAGCAACTTCTGTGTTCATGTGCACGCATACATTCAAATGCAGAATTTTGTCTTGCGTTTTTCTATGAATTTTCTTGCATCGGTTAAGTTGAATTTTAACACAACATACTGAAGTAAAACAAGTGAGTCGGGACCGCACGACTATTAGATACCCTGAACCATATATAATGGTAGTGTGGTGCAGTTGATAAGTGTGTGTGTGTGCGTTGCTTAAATTGTGCATTTGAATGAAAGACCGTGCGCATGAATGGGCATGGCACATGGAATACGAGATGTCCGGATTGCTCTGCTCGGGGCCAAGAGTAGCACACGGGAGCATTGTGGCACATTATGCGAACTCTATATGTTATGTGCCATATATACCGATTGATTGTTTACTGATTTACGTAGAACTAAATATAATATTATATATTTAACAGGCGCTTATTACTTTGGAGTATGAAATAGTATTAATTTGGCAACAATACATATTGTTGCAAAGGGACAATTTATGGAAGTACATCAGTCGGATAGCTCTAACTGTCAGATTTAACAAGTAAGAACGTTGCAGTCGGGCGTTACCGACTGCGTTATACTCGTTCACGTTCTTAAACATTGCTATTTTAAAAAATTTCGGTATTTTGCAATTTGTGTGTTACTGGGGGTGCGGGTGGGGGCTGTCGTCGGCAGAACTGATCATCTCTTTAAAGGAGGTGACCAGTTATCCATCCACCAAATGTGGTAACTCTAGCTTAAAAACTGTGGGTGATATAGGCATTTCCGGCGGAGCGGGGGCGTTTGGGGAGTTATAGTGGGCCGGGATATCAAGTGTGCAATCTTTAGGGGGGCTCAGCAACTATCTACTTATTAAATTTGGTGCCTGTGCCCGCAAATATTTTTCTGTAACTTCTGGGGGAGCTTCCAACTAATATATATCCCGAATTAAGTGACTGTAGCTTAAAAACTCCGGGAGATATAGGCATTTCGGATATTTTAGGGAGGGGGCGTTGGGCGTTCTAGTGGGTGCGGGCGTGGTCGGAATATCAAGGTCGCAATCTTTTTGGGAGGTCACCAGCTATATACATACCAAGTTTGGTGACTCTAGCTTTAAAATTATGGACTTTAGCAATATGCGATTTTAGGTGTTATCGGTTTGCCACGCCCCCAGTAGGCGGTGGTCAAAATCCCTAACACTTTATCTGACGCGAGTACACACGAGTATATATCCAAAATTTCAAGTCTCTAGCTTCAATAGCGGCGAAAATAAGTGCGTTAATACGGACAGACGGACAGACGGACGGACGGACAGCAAGACGGACATTGCACAAAACCAATATACTCTTTTCACTTTGTGAACGAGTATAAAAACAAGTGAGATTTCTCTGAACTTGATTTAAAAAAAAGTACTAATAATTACCTATGAAAAATTAAATACTCCACATCGGGAATCGAACCCGCTGACCCCTGTTAAGTTGCACAACTGTTATGTATCTACTGCACCACACTAGCATCTAATTTACATATGATATATTACTTAACCATCGCAAACCATCAAAACAAAATTAAAATGTTGCATTTGTCATTGAAACGATAATAATTAATAATATTTAAATAAAATTAATAATTATGAATAACGAAAAAACAAGATGAATTCGACATTGCTCACCCATCGGGTGGCACTCGAACGCAGACCTTCCCCGCATTATTTTACTTGGCTATGTTGTGTTAAAATTCAACTTAACCGTTGCAAACAAATTCCTAGAAAAATGCAAGACAAAATTCTGCATCTGTATGTATGCGTGCACATGAACACAGAAGTTGCTTGCGCTTCAGCCAAGCAGCTGCGCTTGGCCGCCACTACTGAAAATATTCTTGATTTGCTCGTAAACTAAATGTTCGATCGTTATGAATATTTCAGGACTTATTTATATCATCGAAATTAATTTACAAACCAACTTGCATTTGATTTACTTTGTTTTTATGGTTTTATCGATATTGGGAGCGAAAAATTCCCGTATTACGCTTTAGTACAAAAAAAATTGGTAGCTTCAGCTCTTATAGTTTACCGGGTCAAAAAAGCGATAAATATCGATAAGAAGAAAACGAAAAGATTTATCGATGTTTTGAGATAAACTTGATCTGCGTATGGTATATACGAACCGAATTAATCCAAGATCAGCTTTCTAGCTTTTGTTGTCTCTGAAATCGACGCGTTCATACACAGAACGGACACGAGAAATCGACTTGGCTTGTGAAGCTGGTCAAGAATATATATATACTTTATGGGGAGATACTACCTTCTGCCTAATACATACATTTGCACAAAACCATTATATACATTTTACCCATTTTCAATGGGTTCAGGGTATAAAAAACAAGTAGGAACGTTGCAGTCGACTGCCGACTGCGTTATACATACTTGTTGACGTTCTTAATTATTATTATTATTTTGAAAAATTTAGTTTTTAGTTTTTGTAGTGCTGGGGTTGGGTGAGAGTAGGGTGAGAGGGTTGTCGACGAAACGTTGTACCGATCCTTAAAGGAAGTTATCTACCCTCAATTTGGTAACTCTTATTTCAAGATGGTGGAAGATATAGCCATTTCCGGCGGGGTGGGGGCGTTCACCAGCTATCTGCATTTGGTGGCTCTATCTTTAAAATTGTGGGAAATATACACCTTTTATCGGTTTGCAAATTGATGTGTATCGACATGTTATCGAATTGCAAAAATCGTATCACTTTGTCTGAAGAAGATAACAAAAAGTATATATCCAAAGTTGCATGTCTCTTTCGAATATAACGCCGAAATGAGATGAAGTGAATATAACGAAAAAATAAGTTCATTTGGACGGAGTACGAGTATAAAATGTAATTTTTTATGATCTGTTTAGCAGCACTCTATGGTCAACAATTAAAAAAATTTGAATATTTCGCAAGCTGGCAGCTCCAAATAGACAACAAGTAATAACAAGCTTTAAAGGTTTAGGTTATTTAAGAGCATGTTGTCAATATTATAGAACAGAACGGTGCCGTTCATATCTAGATCAAAAAATAACCTGTGGACTTAAAAAAAAAATTTCTCATGTTCGCTGCAGCCGCTGGCCCTGCTGCTGCTTTTAATGAAACCTTGTCGCGTCTCGCGTCTGGCTGCAGTCTACAGCCTACACGAGTCTGCAGTCTTCTTAGCTGGTTGTGATAAACAGAAAGTTTTAGCGCGATTTTTTTCTTTTATTTTATATTATTTTACATTATTAATATTATTTTTTTTATCTGCATACTTTCATTTTTGCTTGCCTTCTTCTACGTGCCCTCCTCCTCCTCCTCCTCCTCCTCATCCATTGCTTGAGCACTTCTTTCACTTACGTCCTTCGCTTTCGCTGTGCTTTCCGCGCTTTTCATTTCTTCTTCTGTTATAGTCTCTTGTGTGCTTTTTGTTGTTGTTTTTCTTTGACTTGACGACTTTTTATACCCTGAACCCATTGAAAATGGGTAAAAAAGGGTATAATGGTTTTGTGCAAATGTATGTAACAGGCAGAAGGAAGCATCTCCGACCCCATAAAGTATATATATTCTTGATCAGCATCACTAGCCGAGTCGATTTAGCCAAGTCCGTCTGTCTGTCTGTCCGTCTGTCTTTATGAACGCGTCGATTTCAGAGACTACAAAAGCTAGAAAGCTGATCTTGGTCTCATTCGGTTCGTATATTTCATACGCAGATTAAGTTTATTTCAAAACATCGATAACTCCTTCCGTTTTCTTATTATCGATATTTATCGCTTTTTTGACTCGGTTTTTTAAGCATAACTCCCAA
>SCDT01002640.1:14473-29600 GCA_004143765.1 Drosophila melanica
AAAAAAAAAAAAAAAGAAACAAACAACAAAAAAATTAAATAAATTAATTAAAATATACAAAAAACGACCAAAATAAAAGATTTCTGACTTTCAATTAATTTTCTGACGATATTCAATTATTATTGTTAACATTTTTATGGCATTGATATTTTTTGGCTTTTATTAACTACAAATTATTAACTCAATTTAACACTAAATATTAAACTTTAGTTTGAGCAGCACATCTTATACTCTAGGATAATGCCTATGTCCTGTCGCATTAGCGCACGGCCATTTTAGTTCGGTTAAAGCGCAACTTGAGTTGCTATTAATAAAAGCGAAGGCGGAGAAACAAGCAAATGAAATAAAAAATTCAAATACACTTGTGGTATTATTTAATTGAAATGTGAGAATGCGCTTTTTCAGCGGCCACTTCACAGCCCATCCGAATGCTCCCAAAACACCCGATACCCAAACCATCATCATCGTCACCATCTTCATCATCATGGTTCGCATCATTCCATCATCCTGCGAGTCCCATTCAGAGACACGAGTTGCCGAGCTGCCGCCTGTTCAGGCTGATGAAGAGCACAAACAGCAACTGTGCTACAGTTAAACAGAAGCATGCTTGAGCGAATGTCCCCTTGGGGCACAGGCTCATCGTCCACGCTGCCCTGCCCCCCCGCTGCCCGCTAGTCAGCAGTTGAGCATTTGGACTCTGCACTTGCCTGTTTTGCGGCTCTTTCATTCATATTCATCCATTTAGTTTTGTGTTGTGTTCTTGTACTGTTGTTGCTCCTGCAGCTTAACGCGATTATACACTTCACGAAAAATGTGGCTTAATTTTAAACGAACTTCAAGTAGTTTTATTGTGCAATGCAATAAATATATTTTCAATTGAACCTTAGCGCTGGAAAATATATTTTTAATAATATTATTTGTATTTTTTTTGCTTATTGCCTATAATTAAATTTGAGTACGAGTGGTGTTGTTTTAATAGCTTGTAAATCAAATGATTGTGTGTAATTACAGATGTAATTACTGGTAAATTAAATATATTTAACGGAATTAGAGGGTACACTGTCATAAAATTTTTTTTTGTAATTACTGCTAATGCATGGTACATAAAAGTATAAAATAAATTAATAGCACAGTGCAAATAAGATAATCAAGGTTTCATTAATAAAAAAATGATTTAAAAATTTTAAATATTTTTATATTACAAAAAAATGTATTAGAACTCTTATTTTGTTGTTTGACTTAGGAAAAACTAATTAAAAATATTAAGTTATTATAAATATAAAATTTTTAAAGCTTTTATTTGTTTATAAAAGTTGTTTGTATAAACATAAATATTTTGATGCATTTTTTAGCACAGTCATTTTGCCAAAAGGAAATTACCTTTGTTTTTGCATAGTGCACGAATGCACACGACACACACAGGCACAGAAACACGCACGTATTCGAGCCACACATACACACGGGCATTGTAACAGTTTTTCCGCTTTGCTCACCCACACATACATTAGCCGAGCTGGGGCCATTATTGAGGGTGTTGCTGAGGATGCTCGCCGTGTTGCCCAACAAACACAAATTCCAGCACAAAGCGAAAGATAACAGCTTTGACACACTCGCGAGCGCACACACACACTCACACACACACACACACACACGCACTCGAACTGTCAGGCACACACAGCTTCCTGACTGGTCAGAGCCGAGAGTAAGAGAGCGAGAGAGAGAGAGAGAGTGCGTGTGTGCTGTGAGAGCACTCGCGTTCGGGCTGCGATTTGCTCTCGCGGCAGAGGTACCGTTAAGGTATGTGCTTGAAGCTTTTCAGCTTCAGTCCCGGACGAGATTTAGCAACGTGCGCTTGGCTCCATCAACCGTTCTCCAGCTGGCAGCGAACGCGTGCAACGCGCAACGTGAAAAAAGCAACGATTATTTATGGGCGGCCAACGGATTACATTTGCGATAAAACAGAAAAAAAAACAAAAACAAAAAAAATACGCTATTTTAAATAGGATTTTTTGAATTGATAAATAATAACAACAACAACAATTGAGCGTCGCGTGAAATTAAACAAACACTCAACTGGCAAATACAAATGCAAATCGGTTTTTATATATTTGTATCTATAACACAAAAGCATAAATTTGATTACAATGTTAAGCGCAGGCCGAATGTAAAAACTTTGGGGGCAGCAGCACACACGCGAAGCGCGTCAGACCGTTGACGGCGGCGTCGACGTCCACGTCGGCGTTGACGCAGCGGCCCGCATTGTGTATAATAAAATTTTGCGAAAAAAAAGGCGGAATGAATTGAGCCAGGCAGCGACGCTGACGCCGACGCTGAAGCTGAGGCTGAGTCTGATGCCAGTAAAGATGTGCGCGCACAATACAAAAAATTACAAAGCATACTTTTGGGAGCGGCAAATGGCCAAAATCAACAGCAGAAGCATCAGCCCGCAGCAGCAGCAGCCAACAACAATAACAGCAACAATGTCAACTGAGCGTGCACAAATAAGCTAAACAGTGGTGGGAGCTAAACACACAAAATCCGTGAGCGGCCGAACGAGAGAGTTTTCGAGAGAGCAAAAGCACGAGAGCTTGCGCCGCAACGTAAGCCACATGTAAGTGGTGAGAGCACAAGTGTGCTTGTGTGTGTGAGTGCTGAGGCGTGTGCATATGTGTGTGAGTGTGAGTGTGTGTGTGTGCGTAGCAACGGCGTCTCTGCTGTTTCCAGTGCTCTCGTTTTGATTAAAACTTGCGAGTAGGTCGGATCGGGTCGGTGGGGCGCGGCACACTGTTCGCAATATGCTTAGCATTGGACCTGCCACGAGCATAAGGTGTAAGCAGCAGCAGCAGCAGGCATCAGGCAGCAGGCAGCAGCACAGCAATTCAATTTCCGCCAACAAGCAAAGGCCAGCGCCAGCCAAGAGAACCAGCAATTAAACTCGCGCAAGCAAATTAACATAAAAGCCAAGCAGCAGCAGCTAAAGCATAAAAGTCGACAGCTAGTTTTTGGCCTTTTTCTAATATATATTTATATATATATATATATTTTTTTTTTTTTGGTTTGGGGGATTAAANTTTTTTTGGCTTGGGAGCTTAAGATCCCAGTGGGTGACAGTGTGTGTGTCTGTGTGTGCGTGTGTAAGTAAGCTGACAGCGCCCGCATTAAGCACTCAAAAAAGGGCATATAAAAATGTATATAAAATTGTATATAAAATTAAGGCAGCTGCTGATGAGCTGATCAGCCTGTGTGTGTATTGGTGTGTGTGTCTGCCTGTCATAAAAATAGCCTAATAAATTGGCAAATGAAACGCCGCGCGTAGCCGCAGGTTGCTCGCGTGTGCATGTGTGTAAGTGTGTGTGTATTTGTGTGTTGTCGCGTTTTCATAATAAATCCATAAATCCTTTTTTATGGGCGCGGCAGCCAATTCGATTATTTGCCAAGAATCGACGCTAACAAATTTGAATGTAACGCAAAGCCGACAGTTGGCCAAGATTGCCGGCCTTGCCCAACATAAGCTGACGTGGCCGAAAGGTTTGGCAGGTTAGCCAGGCTAACGCACACCCACATACACACACACCCACACAAACAAACAAACAAACAACCCCAGCAGCAGCAGCAGCAGCAGCAGCAGCTACTAGAACTTGTTTTCTGTTTTGTGTTTGTTGGGCTCCAATTTATGGCGCTCTTCATTTGGCTGCTTGTTTATGGCGCCCTCCCACCCTGCGCCCCGTCAGCCCCACTGTGATTTATGCGCGTATTTGTGCCAGCCAACATTTGAGATAAATATTCGGATTTGTGATTGATTTATTAACTGGCGCGCAATTTAATTGGCCGCCGTTTTGTTGTTGCGAACAAAAATTCGTGAATTTCACGTTTCACGTTTTTCTAACCAAATTCATGCACAACAATTTGACAGTTATGCGTTAAGCACACTTGTCACACTTAACAGCAGGGCTCTCTTCAGTTTCTGAGCTCGTTATTTAATTATAATTTTTAATTTGGGCACAACTTTGAGCTCATTCAATTATGCGTCCGTTACAAATTATTCAAATTGCTGCCCCCTTTTGCATACTTGGTAAATACTTTTTCGGGCACACATTTTTTGTGCCGGTCTGGCATTAGCTTTTAGCTAATGCAAAAGTTTGGCTTAAGCAGAAAAATATTTTGCGAAAAAAAGTTAACGCAATGTTGAACATTCTTTTAGCATAAAGTTTTCATGTGATATACCCATTTAAATTGTTGATGATTTGACAGGCAGCTAAAATGTGATCCTATATGGAATGTGTATATAGAGAGTATATCGATTTAACTTTTAAATTCTTTGTGTAAACGCTGTGTTAACTATTTGAGATACAATTTTTAATATGTTCTTAGCCAACTCACCAGAAAGCTATTCACTTGTTAATTATCTATTCTTGTTTTTAATTTTTTTAGTTTTCTAATTTAAATATTTTTCTCTAATAATTTATAATTTTAAATATTTCAATTGATTTGCAATATGTTTCTAAACAGTCGAAACATTTAGAAGCTATTTTCCTTTTTAACCCTTAAATGTATGCTACACAAAACTTTGATACTTATGTGGTTAAAGGAGTGTCAAGGGTACGTTGATCAATATCTTCTGGTCAAATATTGTTTTTAATACATATCAAAGACTAATCAATATTATTTAAAAAAATATTTTCATATAAGAGTAATCAAAACTTGTTTTTTTTTATTAAATTTAAATTAATTTCCAAAAGCGTAATTTTTCTGGTTGAATTATTGTGAGAATTTAATATCTAAATACTTTTATAGATAGCTTTAAGCTGAAAAATCATAATTTAACATTTGGTTTTGCTAGAGCATAAAAATGAAAAACTTTTTGATTTGTTTTTCTGGCCAATAAAACTTTGGTTCTGTTAATTCATAAATTGTTAATTTATAAAAATAAAATCTTGCCACAGTTCTAATTGATTTTGAGTAAAAATGCTTCAAACTATTTTGCCAATGTGTGCAAATATCATGTCTCTGAAAATTGAGTGATTATGCAGTTCAATTTCAAATTCAAAACGTTCTTAATACGCAGCACGTTTTGGCAATAAAGAATGGCCAACTGATTGAAAAATAATTGAATTTGAAATCCAAACATTTAAGCCTTGCCAGCTCGATTCCATTCAATTATTCTAATAAAGCGTAAAAAGCAATTAGATTTATTTTCAAACTGCAGTGATAGGTACTTTCACATTTTGATTGGTTTGGCTAAAAGCTTTCCATTATCAGTTAATTCAATTGTATTTATTGCTGAATTCTATTTTGGTACCGGCCTCAAATCCCATAATTCAATTATAAACTTATATATATTATATATATTTGATTTTCTCTCACATTTTTCATGCTCATAAGCCTTTTGACACATTTCGTTCGTGATTTGTGCTGCGCGGGGCAGATAAAACACATAACGCACGGACAATGCTCGAACATTGAGACATTCAAACAATGCTGAATGCTGTCAATGCGGCGACATGAGAAAAATGGTCGCCAACTGCCAATGCGACTCAATGCGAATCAATCATGGCGCGTATCATGTTGGAAGCATCAGTAAGCGCGCACAACGCGGCGTATGCGTAACTTATTAAAAAACTTTCCAAATCAAAACACAATGTAGATTCCACATACATATGTGTGTGTGTGTGTGTGTCTGTGTATATATAGCCAATGACAACATCAATAGTTTTGAAAAGTGTCAGAGGAAGCCGCCTTGAACATTTCCGTGCCAAAGTGTTTATGGCGGGGGGAGGCAGGGAGGGCGTGTCGAGGAGCTGTGGCTGGCCAAGTTCTTGCCTACACTGACTGTTGCATGTTGGCCCATTGTTGGCACAACACCAACAACGGCAACAACAACAGCAAGCAGCAGCAAATAGAGCTAAGCGTGGGCGTGGCATGTTTATCTGTGACTGTGCGACTGCCAAGGAAACGCATTCAAGCAGTTTTTCATTTACATTTTCATTAAAACAAATCACACAGAAAATGTCATTTGCAAAAAGGACAAAGCGATGCAGCCGCAGGCGTCTTCTCTCTTTCTCTGTGTGTGTGTGTGTGTGTGTTTGTGTTTGTGTGTATCTGTTTCTTGCTTTGAGCGAGTGTTGGGTCTGCTGCCTGTATCAAAGGCCTGCGATAGCTCATAATTCTCTCTGGTCTTGATTACACGCTTGCAAAGGATATTAACATTTTTATCAAAAACTTTGTAACAGTTTCGATATTATATATACACTTGATCTGTGTCAACAGCCGAGTCAATAAAGCTAAGTCCTTCCGTCTGTTTGTTACTATGAAAATTTGTTGCTTAGATTTATTAAGCAGTGTATTATATGTTGAATCGGATTAATATATGATTTTTTTGTGTGTAAACCTGTTTTTTTTTCTTCAATATATCCTGACCAAACTCAGCAATTGAAAGTTTGTCTTGCCAAAACCTTATTAACATCTGACCAACATTAGATATAGCTAGAACAATTAGCTTTAACAATAACAAATAATATAACAATCTCTCATAACATTAATTTTAAATTGAGCAATTTTGATTAGACTATAAAATTTCCAAGCATTTTATGTTACTTTAATTTCACATGCATATTTTACAATTTTGAGCAATCGCTCTAATATTGCTAGGGTATTTGCGCTTCGGCACAGCGAGGAAAACTGTGCTTTCTTGTGTTTATATTACTTTTATTGCTGCTTTTGCAGGGCCAGTGCAAAAATGCGCACAAGGCAGGCGCCAACGCTAGCGCGTGGGTGCAGCAAGGATAAGCAGCATCAGCATCAGCAGCAGCAGCAGGACAAACAGCCTGCCATTTAGAAGTCACCACTCAAACGGACAAAAGAGAACACAAGCAGAATATTTATAAATATCTTTATAAGGCAAAAAAAAAAAAACAAAATAATACTATATACGCAATACTCAGCAGACGAAATCAAATCAAATCAAATCAAATATCACGCATACGCCATGGAGCCGGTTATGAGTTTGGCATTGGCCGCCCATGGGCCGCCCAGCATACTGGAGCCGTTGTTTAAAACCGTAACTACGAGCACAACAACAACAACAACAACAACAGCTGCCACAACGAGCAGCAGCAGCAGCAGCCCCACAATCAGCCCCACCACTAGCAGCACCCTGCTAACGGCCCTGCTCGAGAATCTAACCTCGACGGCGGCCAGCGGCCTTTACGATCCGTATGGTAATCACACGAACGGCACATTGGGCTTTGAGACAAAGGGGCCGAGGTATTCGCTGGCCTCGATGTTGGTAATGGGCTTCGTAGCGGCGATTTTGAGCGCGGTAACAGTTGCTGGTAATGTCATGGTCATGATCTCGTTTAAGATCGATAAACAGCTGCAGACGATCAGCAACTATTTCCTCTTCTCGCTGGCAATCGCGGACTTTGCAATCGGCGCCATTTCGATGCCGCTCTTTGCAGTGACCACAATACTCGGCTATTGGCCACTGGGGCCGCACATTTGCGACACCTGGCTGGCCCTCGACTATCTGGCCTCGAATGCCTCTGTGCTGAACCTGCTGATCATCAGTTTCGATCGGTATTTTAGTGTGACACGGCCGCTTACCTATCGCGCCAAGCGCACCACCAACAAGGCGGCCGTCATGATTGCCGCCGCCTGGGGGATCAGTCTGCTGCTGTGGCCGCCGTGGATCTACAGCTGGCCGTATATCGAGGGCAAGCGCACCGTGCCCGAGGACGAGTGCTATATACAGTTCATTGAGACAAATCAGTATATTACCTTCGGCACGGCACTGGCTGCATTCTATTTTCCGGTAACGATCATGTGCTTTCTCTACTTTCGCATCTGGCGCGAGACGAAGAAGCGGCAAAAGGATTTGCCCAATTTGCAGGCGGGCAAAAAGGATTCCAGCAAGCGTTCCAACAGCAGGTGAGGCTGTGCTTTGAGCTTTTATTTTTTTTTTTTGTTACTTTTTCTTTTGAGATAATCAAATTTTACCTACACTCGAATTAGAAAAGTAACTAGATATTCCAAAAGTGACAAATGTGTATCCTAGTGATGAAAAAAAATCATAATATTCATCTATCGATCTTAACAGAAGCAATTTTTTTTCAAATCTTAAGTCAATCATCTTTTTTACGATATTTGTACTTAGTACAAAGAAACAAACTTTATGCTAGTGATGTTAAAAAACCCGATGCTTTCAGATTTTCTAATGCAATGTAAAAAATTTTATATTTATTTCGGATTAACATCACTAGCCCCAGCTATTAATATTCAAATATTTTTCTCCTTTCCCTAATGTATACACACAGGCGAATATTCATATTGTAAAAAGAAAAAACAACACAGAAATATTTAATTTTAACTAGCATACTTTTAAGAAACGCAACCTGTCTGTTGTTTTTTCCATTAAATTTTCGCAACTCATGCTTCTGAATATCTGTGAATTTGTATTTAAAGTGGTTTTCAGAACAGGAAAGTGTTTTAATATATTGCAATTAGTTAACAGAATGCTTTTTTATTATTTACAATCAATTCTTGTGAATAAAAACTACAAAATATTATTCTCTTGTAAAAATGCTTGCTCTAAAATAATTTCAAATAAATAAATAAATAAATAAAATATTTCCGTGTAGGGTAATAAATTGAGAAATAAAAATTCTCTCATTAACCCATAAATAATGTACAAAATATAAATTTTATTTTGACTTATGAGCTCACATCATTTTTCATATACATTTATAAACTATATATTATTATTTAAACATTTTTTCTTTAAAAAAAACTGGTTAAAACTCTTGATGTATGCATTTGTTGAAGTAGTAAATAGAGAATGTAAATGTATCTAATAAAATAAAGAAGCCCATTGTCTAACTTTGTAAACAAAACAAATAATTCATATTTTTTGTTTTATCATTAAAAAATACTATTTCAATGTTGTATACAAATAATCGCAAGACAACTGCTAAAAGCGAATTTATGAACAATGCATTGCACATTATTGTTGCATACTTTTTAGCGCACGCCAAAAAACATTAAAAATTCTTCGATTTTGATTAATAATCCATTGTGCAACCATTTCAGCGATGAAAATACAGTGGTAAATCACACCGGTGGTGGTTTACTGGCATTTGCCCAGCTGGGTGGTAATGATCACGATACCTGGCGGCGACCGCGCTCCGAGAGCTCGGCGGATGCGGAAAGCGTCTATATGACCAACATGGTCATCGATTCGGGCTACCATGGGATGCACTCGCGCAAGTCAAGCGTAAGTTGGCTATGCAGATGCACATTTGTATTTATATGAATGCAATGGTTTTTGTTATTATATATATTCTATATTATATTATATTCGTTCATCAGATCAAGAGCACCAATACAATCAAAAAGCCATATTCGTGCTTTGGCAGCATCAAGGAGTGGTGCATCGCGTGGTGGCATTCGGGGCGCGAGGATTCTGATGATTTTGCGTACGAACAGGAGGAACCATCTGATTTAGGGTATGCAACACCAGTAACAATTGAAACTCCTTTACAAAGCTCCGTCTCCAGGTAGTACAAAAAAGCAGCTCTCTTTTTTTAATCGTCTAATTTCGAGTAAGCAAACACCGCACTCAGGCACACACACACGCACACAGACACACGCACACACATCGCAGAGACACTCGCTAGCACAAACACTTTGTGTTCGTGTGTGTGTGCATTTGTGTGTGTGAGTGTGTGTATGTGCGTGTGTGTTGCATGTGTGTGCCTCGCATCTCAAATGCACTCAGAGCACTTCATCCAACAAAAATATAACTCGCAAAATTCGATTCGTTTTTCGATGCTTGTCCTCTATGGGGAAAAACAAAAAGAAAATAATTTCACTTGCCTTTCACACAACGGTTTCATTTTGCACATGCACAACCATCAATAGACGCACAGTGCATCCAAAAAGTACTCGCATCCGACTACAGTTACACAGCTGAATGCACAGCCAAAGGAAAACTGAATGGAGAATTGGAAACTTTTCTGTTTGGTTTGCTTCATTTGCGGCAACTATTGAAGCTTTAATTGGAAAGTTTTTCCGACATTTCTTTTTTTTTTTGTGTTTAATTTGATTTTTAACTATTTTAAACATATAGAAAAATTTGTTATATACATGTTGCTTAAGAGTTGTTTTTTTTTTATTTTATAATTTCGAATTTAGATTTCTTTTGAATAAATTTATTAAGTTTTAATAATCGGCATTTGTATATTGTTTATTATTTAATATGATATTTAAAAGGCCAAAATTAATTGTAAAATTTTTTATTATTTTTGGGTGATCGAGTATTACCTATTGGTTACACCTGACTGCAATGCTCTTACTTTAAAAAATATATTAAATATATATACAATTTTTATAAGGATTGCAAAAGGATTGCTTGTTTTAGAAATTTCAATATTACATATGTCTTAAGATTGGGTAATTCTCCATGAAGATGTACACCAAAATCTTTGGTCATCAACAAACAATTGTTTTAAAAACACAAATAACTAAATTTCATTAAATAAAATTATAAAATTAATTAAAAGAAATTAATAACAAAATTAAATAATACATTTGAGAATATATGTAAATGCATCGTTATGAAACATCGTTCATCAGAATAGAGTCCCTCTAAAACTATTACAAAATCAAATTTTTATTTCATGTTTTTATTAATATTTTTCTTTTCATTTTATTCAATTTTCAAAAATATTACGTAAATTTAATTACATTATATTACACAGTGTTTACTTTATATTTATATTATTTGGCTTTTCTTTGAGTCATTCAGTTTGTTGTTGCATGCAGGAAATAGCCTTAAAATTAATTGCATTTCTGTTGGGTTGCAAAAAGCTTTCAGCGAAAAGCAATTTTCAGTTTCCAAGTCTCTTTTTGACATTTCCATTTCTGTGCGTTAATCACCTGTGCAACGTGGTGTGTGTGAGTGTGTTAGTGTGTGTGTTTGTGTGTACGTTCTCCGTTGGACGGGGCAGTTTTGCATCCGTTGCTCCAGTTTGATGACTGTTGTTGTTGTTGTTGTTGTTGCTGTTTGTTGTAGCTTGTCAGCTGAAAGGCCTGTCAATGTCGAGCACCTAATGCGGCACGCTTGGCGCTTTACTAAACAGCGACATCCTTTGCGTCCGTCTTTTGTCGTTCGCAGGTGCACCTCGATGAACGTGATGCGGGACAACTACTCGATGGGCGGCAGCGTGAGCGGAGTGCGACCGCCCAGCATAATGCTGGCGGATGTTTCGCCGACGCCGCTGCGTCCGCCACTCAGCTCCATTTCGCAGATGCAAATGCAGGAAATGAACGCGGTCGGCAATGGCGGCAACAATGGCAGCGTCAACGTCAACGTCATCGGCATCAACAGTGGCAGCAGCTCGGCTGGCGTTGGCACTGTTGCCAGCGGCTGCAGTGGCAACAACAACAATAGCATGAATGGCGGCGCCAACAGCATTTCAAATCCAAATGCGCTGCGTGACTCACGCACGCTGCCGGTGAGCAATCGGATTGGATCGCTTTCGGTCAGCCAGGACTCGGTCTATACAATACTCATACGCCTGCCGCCAGATGGCGCCAATGGCGGGAACAGCAACGGCACCGGTGCCGCCAGCGGCGGCGTGGGCAACTCGATGCCGCACACGGACTGTGCACCCTCCATCAAGATGATACACGAGGATGTCGCCGGGGTCTCGACTCCGGCTGTGGTTACAGCGCCGCCGCCGACGCGACGACCGCTGCCGTCGCGCGACTCGGAGTTCAGCCTGCCGCTGGGCAGGCGCATGTCGCATGCACCGCAGGATATGCGACTGCTCAATGCCAAGGTCATTCCGAAGCAGCTGGGCAAGGCGGCGGCCGGGGGTCCACATGCGCTGCTCAATGCGCGCAATGCGGCCAAGAAGAAGAAGAAGTCACAGGAGAAACGACAGGAATCGAAGGCGGCCAAAACACTGTCGGCCATTTTATTGAGCTTCATCATCACGTGGACACCGTACAATATACTGGTGCTGATCAAGCCGCTGACCACCTGCTCGGACTGCATTCCCACCGAGCTGTGGGACTTCTTCTACGCCCTCTGCTACATCAACTCCACCATAAATCCCATGTGCTACGCCCTGTGCAACGCCTCCTTCCGTCGCACCTACATCCGCATCCTCACCTGCAAGTGGCACACGCGCAATCGCGAGGGCATGGTCAGGGGCGTATACAACTAAAACAATAAAAACTTAACAAAAAAACAAGTGAAAAAGCTCCAGTCGGGTCCGCCCTGCTAGAAGATACCCTGAACCCTGCAATCTGTCTATATAAACATTCATTCATAAATAACTCAATTCTACATTTTTTTCCGAACTGTATGTGCAAACCAATTTGCAGTCTGTAAGATTTGATTTGCGGATTTTATGGTTTTATCGATGTTGTGCGCGATTGGGGGGAGGTATGCAAAACCAAAACGGTGGCTTTAGCATATGTTATATCTTATAGATATGCACAAAAAATATCGATAGTAAAAAAACAGAAAGAATTATCAATCATTTAAGCTCATAAACTTGATCTGCGCATGTTATATACGAACAGAAAGAGTCAAAGATCAGTTTTCTAGCTTTTGTAATGTCTGAAATCGACGCGTTTATATAGACAGACAGACAGACAGTCGGACATGGCTAAATGGACTTGGCTAGCTTTATGGAGTCGGAAATGCTTCGTTCAGCCTGTTATATACATTTGAACAACCCTTTCTACCCATTTTTCAGTGGGTTCAGGGTATAACAAAGAACATTCAGCAGTTATCCAAATAGATAAATTCAGTTCATAATAGTTGCAATAAATGTTGTGTGCAAAAAAAAAGAAACAAAAACAAAAGCAAAAAATAATAAAATAAAATTGGAAATGAAAAATTGTTAGCAAAAACCAAAACTAGGTTTAATCAACACTTTGACAAGCAGTACTGATTTTTGATGTCTAGCCCCCAAATATTAAAAAATAAATATATATACATGCATATATGTAATTACAATATATGAGGGTTGCTTCATAAGTTTCGCGTATGCCAAGCTAAATAATATTTTTTGCAAATCTTAATTTAAAGCTAATTGTTCAATATTTAAACTTTTCAAAAATTTTAAAATCGAATGTTGCAAGGATTTGCTTACATAAAAATTTCACAATATTTGAAAAATTATTGTCATATAAATATTCAATTCCGTAAATTTGTTCTAGAAAATTCTAAAATAATTTAGTACAACCATGATGAAAAAGGACTTCCAATTGTAAAAATCTTCCAAACTTTTAATTTGTGCCAAATTTTTCTTGCATATTTCAATACAAAAAATCTATAATCAAAATAAAATTTGCGAAAGAACTGACCTTTATCAAAATTAAAAAAAAAATTAAAGAATCTATAGATCAGCACCATAAGCGTCATTTCTCTTGGATATGGCATATAGGAAACTTATTGAGCTACCCTCGTAGCTTCTAGTTAAAGCAACCACATCATATGAGAAAACATTTTGTTAGGCGTTTACTTTTAGGTAGGCACATGCTCCATGCAACATGAATTTAATACAAATATAAAGGATTACGATTTGGAATAATTATAATGAGATATATATATTAAATTATATTATATTGCATTGTATTAAATTATATTATATTATACATAAAGCAAATATACCTATGGTTAAGATTAAGTTGGCAAACGCGAAAGCCGAAAGAAAAAGCTTTAATACAGTTCAAACTTAGGAGCGGGCAACGAATCGGGCAATGGGCTCTATTCCGGATGGGGGCGACAACTTGGATACATTTTGGGTTTCCCCGATAAACGCAGGCAATGGGGCGAAATGTGATTATTGTGCTGCTCGTTAATTTTTGATAGTTTTTGATAGTTTGAGTTATCTTTTGTAAGCCAAACCCTAATTTGTAAGAACCAGAGCAGCGAGAAGCAGAAGAAGTTAGGAAACCAAACATCAACTATGCGTAAACCAAACAAATTTGTAGGATTAAATGAAAAAAAAAGAAACAAAAGAAAAGTATAAAGTAACACAAGTATATGTATCTATTAAGAACGTAACCCACCATAGTTCAACTACTAAGAACAAAACTTTTGTAACTGTTGATTAAAACTTTGTAAAAAAAAGACGAAGAAAACGAAAAACATAAGTAAAAAAAAACCCAAGAACTAAAGATACGATTACAAGTTTATCGAACAAATGACAAAAGCAATAGCAAATCAGGCACGCGTCACACTCAGAAGAGGGCAGTCGATGGCCAAGAGAGAAAGCTAGATAAAGAGAGAGAGAGGGGGAGAGCGACAAAAGCAAAGAGAGCCACTGTCGCAAATCTCTAAAATCTTTAACTGAAATATTTGAATTGAGGAAAGTTTTGCTTGGCAACTAACAAAGAGACCTGCACAATAGACAACGTTACGTAGATCATGTTAAAGCCAAATAGCCAAAATAGTTAGAAATATTTAACATAAAGGTTGTGCCGTTAGAAAAATGCATAAGGAATAAATATATCACAAAATGAGCTTGTCAAGTAATGGTTTGGGGGGGGTTTAGTTGTACTATGGGTTTCAGTTAGGCTTGGCTGGGTTTAATCAAATCGACTCCATCGACTGCCCGGAAATTCATTTAACAAGAATCTGTTCCAATGCACCAACAACAAAATATGAAATTGCATACATATATTTAAAGCATATGAGAAATGAAATACATACAATAGAATAAGCGAACGACAGAAACAAAGTAAATAAATATATACATATATATATACGATAAATAGTGTGAGGAGCGCAATGAACAAATGAAACAAGAAAAAAACATTTTTATCAATTTGTAGTTAACTAAACCCAGTTATAACAATTTGGATGGCCCCATTGAAGAGGTATCCTAAGCTGAAATCAAAGCAACATTTGTAGTCTCAGTGGCACAACTCGAGTATTAATATATATGTATACTAAGATATCTGAAAGTAAATAATGTTTAAAGTAAACCAAGAACGAACGAACAACAACAACAACAACCCAAAAGACATGATTTACAATCACATCCAAAATAAAGCATATAGAAACTATATATCTCTGCAAACAAGCCCAAACTAAATATATATAATATAT
>SCDT01002641.1:0-11494 GCA_004143765.1 Drosophila melanica
TTTATCTGACGCGGGTACACACGAGTATATATCCAAAATTTCAAGTCTCTAGCTTCAATAGCGGCGAAAATAATTGCGTTCATACGGACAGACGGACAAACGGACAGACGGACAGCAAGACGGACATTGCACAAAACCAATATACTCTTTTCACTTTGTGAACGAGTATAAAAATATAAATAAATATATGTCTGGACAAATAAAAGTAATGGTCGATGCATTGGTAGAACAATTGGCACAAACTGTGAAACTACAAAAGCAATGTGCCACGGAATCGAACACATCTCCCAATCAAAACGTAAGAAGAATTAAAAGTTTTAATTGCGAAACACNCATTGGTAGAACAATTGGCACAAACTGTGAAACTACAAAAGCAATGTGCCACGGAATCGAACACATCTCCCAATCAAAACGTAAGAAGAATTAAAAGTTTTAATTGCGAAATAAATGATACAGTTCGGAATTTATAAATTTATATTAGTTTATCATTTTTTTGATAACTTGCTCCGTTTCAATAATATCGAAAAAAATCGATAACAACCTGTTGTTTTTATACAATATCTCGAAAACTAAAAAAGGCTAGAGGCAACAAGTTTCCTGTGAACTTTTTGACTAGATGCACATTTTGGATACCTCCACGCACTTTACTCGGTTGCTGCGCGTCCCCCACTACAGAAACGAAATCTTTATTTTCTGCTAAACTAAGTGTATAATCGTTATGAAACTTTCAGGAATTCTTGCTTACGCCTCCTCCCGCCGTAATCGCAAAAACCGTTTTTTTGAATCCAATCGATATACACGTGTATATTTCCAAAATTTATGTGATGGAGCCACCAAGTGTGGTATGTAGATAGCTGGTGTCCTGCCCTACAAATTTCACACTTGATATCCCGCCCACGCCCACTAGAACGCCCAACGCCCCCTCCCTACAAAATCGGAAATGCCTATATCTCCCAGAGTTTTTAAGATTTACAAAAAAAATTTGCGCGCAGTACACCCCACTCCCCCTTCCGCCCACACAAACCGCGAAAATCTATATGTCGTACAGTTTTAAAGCCAGAGGCACCAAATTTAATATGTAGGTAGCTGCTGACCTCCCCCAACCCCCACCCCCATATGGAAATAAAATAACATTACGTTAATTTTAACAATTAAACGACAACGCAAAAGAAGCCTTTAACACTTAAACACTATCAAACTGTAATGTTCGATTAACATTTGTGTAATTTTTGGAGGCCAAAGTGGAAGTGACCGAGTATTTTGTTGTATACTTGCACAATGGGAGCAAGGTACCCTTTACTATGTTTTACACACAACAGCTCTTAAGAAAAAAGTTTTCCCGTTTAAATAAAAGGACGAATGTGCAATTGAATAAAAATGTACCAAATTTGGTACACGTGTACCAAAGTTAACAACATTGGTCATGTAACGGCTTGCAGATGGGTTCAGGATAAGGGATACCCTCGAAAAGTTCACCCATACTTTTTGCAAAAATAAATTAAACATTGCCGTCCCTGTTAAAGATATGTTAACGATCTATGTTGTATGTTGTTAAGTGTTTGGTAAAGAACTTACCCGAGAGGGTAATACACATGTCTTAATACACATAGCAAAGCAATAACAAGAAAATTAAAATTCTTTCGAGATTACTAAACAATAAATAAACTCGATAAAAAATCAAATCATTTGGCAGTTAATACCGATTTTGATTTGAGCTTTTGCAACATAAGCGAGTAACATTGAAAGCTGCTCAGAGTTTTAGCAGAAGCTTTCGTGGCACTGTTGCGTCACTGTAGTAAAACAACTTGTTGTAAATGGGTGCTTGTAGGTGGGCTTGATTCCATCGTTGCAAATTCAAATTCATTCGTCAACAAACTCTCGTGCGATTCGGTTCAGCTTGAGTCTCTTTCTCTCTCTTTGTGAGGCGACAGCTCAAGCACAAGCTCAGCATCAGTGACAGTCAATGATTTGAACGTCAGGCGGCAGCAACAACAATAATAACAACAACAACTACTACACGCGCGTACGCATAACGGTTGAAATTTGAAAATAAGTGGGTGTGTGAGAGTTGATTGTTGTTCCTTTTTTTTGCTGTGCCAAGTCAAAGTTGTTTTCATCGCGCTCGGCATTTGTGAGCTAAGCAAATCGTGCAGGTCGAAAATCTAAAATTTTAAAAAAATTTTTTTTTTAAAGAAGAATTACTGTTGAAACTCATAAGTTCCCTGTTCGGGTCTGTTAACATTCACAAACTACCTGGGATTAGCTGTGACGCATACTCTGCAAATAAAGAGTAAAAAAAGAGGTGTGTATAAAGGACAAAACTTTTGTTTAATTATTAAAGAACAATCGCGTAAAAGTTTGTTTTTACACACATATAATATATCATAAGATATAATATAAATTAATACACTTTTATATAATATAGTAACGACTTTATTCGAACACTGACAATTTGACAATTTAAAACAATGGTTCCATAAAAGAAAATAGCCATTTAGCGTTTAAAAAATGTATTTGACATTTACTTATCTTAACTAAAGGAATTTAAACAACTGTAATATTACTGTTAAACTTAATTAAGAAATATTGCTTTTGAAATTAAATAAAAACACAACAGTTTTAAAAGTGGGGCTAATTGAGTTTTAATTTCGTCAATTTACCAAGCTCTGAAATATTTTGATTATGGGATTTAGAGATTGTCTTTAAACTTGCTTGTAACGTGAATTAAATAAATACAGAATCCCTAAAGCTCATAAAAAATCTATATGCATTTAACATCAAAATACTATGCTCTGTAGCTTTTCGACTTAATTATCTTTGCATTAACATCAACAAGAATATAAATATAATGAGTTATGGCTGCTCCTAACAAGTTTAACTGTAAGTCTAACTGTAAGTCCAACTGGAGTTTATCCAAACAATTTTCAACCAGTTTTACTTAATTGCCTTCACAGGTAATAAATCATTTTCTTTACCCGTTGAGCTAAGTGGGCGATGAGCGGCGGAGTGTTTTTTGTTAGAGAGAGACAGACAGACAGAGAAAGAGAGAGAGAGAGAGAGAGAGAGAGAGAGTGAGAGTAAGCAATCCCCTGATAGACCTCAGATGGCCTTAGATGCTGGTTGCTCCTTTAATTTTTTATGTATTTTTTTTTGTGACGTTATCTGTTTTGTGCTAATTAACTTGGCTCGCCGTGAGTGAGAGGACGAAAGGGATATTGATTAATTGCGTGATAGTAAAAGAGAAAAAGAGACGCAAATATTGGAAACGTTTTGAATTTCTTTGGAATTCGAAAATCTCATTAAAATGTTCGACAGGCTTGTCCTTTGTCGAACGCCCCTTTAACATAAAAGAAAAAATTGAAATAAAACAACAAAAAAACTGAAATAGCAACAATACCGACGACAACGACAATTACTTAAGGGGTGGTGGGCGGTTCTCCTATGTAATATTTATTGTAGTTACGTTTTTGGTGGCTTTCAATGCACAACGAGTTTTCCACTTAGCCAAATAGTCATTTCCCCAGACTACAGGCGGTTGAGGACCTGTGACAGCAACCCGAAATGGGAACGAGCCTTACAAAGGCAAACGGTAACAATGAAAGGAAACGGGTTAGCTAACTACGCGTATGTGAAATTTAAATAAAGTTCTTTGTTGCGAGCTAATATTTACTTTGTGTCTGCCAAAGCGTTGTGTATGTGAGTGCGTGTTTTGTGGTGCAATACATTTCGGTTTATAAACATTAAATCTAATTTTAAATGAAATGTAATAAAATACAACTGTCAAATATAATTGATACATACATAGTTGACCGTGACAAAATGTGGTCAGTTCTTATTTAAAAGTCGTGTTTACAGTTGTGCGCTACGTTAATAATAAAATGAACAATATTAAAATGAGCATGTCGGGAGCATTCGACTTGGAGTTACCCAGAACTGAGCTACGCATTGTTCTGAACTTGGACCCCCACTAGTATTTGTTTTCCGGGTTTCTTTTGTAGATATTGGCGTGGATTGGTGGGAGGTATTTTCAAATATGTATACAAATTGCGCCCGGCTTACACAAACATAACGCACGGTTGTCTCTAGTTCTTATAGTCTCCGAAATATGGTAAGAAAACAAAAGGTTGATATCGTTAATATATTAATTAGATAAAGCAAGTTATCAAAAAAAATTATAAGTATGTTCTGCAAATGATATATACAAACTGAATGAGACGTAGATCAACTTTTTAGCTTTTGTAGTTTTCGAGATCTCTGCGCTTACAGATGGACAGACAGACGGACATAGCTAAATTAACTCTGCTTAGATGCCCCTTCTGCGTGTTACATACATTTGCACAAAGCCATTATACCCTTTTTACCCATTTTCAATGGGTTCAGGGTATAAGAAGCAATCGTTATAAATTTTCAGAACTTAAAAAGAGCATTAAGCCAAAGCGCAAGTCTGCAGTATTTCAATTGCAGTTTTATTTATTTATTTTCTTTTCTGGAACTTTATTTTCATATTAGGAGCGATTGGGGAGCTATTTAAAAAATATATTTATCAATAATTATTGATTATATGAAATAAACTTGTTTTCCGTATGGTATGTACGAACTTCAAACATAACATCAACTTCTGTAAATAGTCTTACCTATACTTTATGGGGTCGGAGATGCTTCATTCTCTCTGTTACATACATTTGCCCAAAACTATTATCCTTTTGATAAATTTTCAGGTAGTTCCGGGTATATTTTTCAACTATATAAGAACATCGGATTTTGGATAGTCGCCTGAAACTCGAAATATATACTAGTGCATAAACCATCACATGAAGTGTTAAGATTTTTTGGTTAATGTTATGTATCACAAATTTTACAGACAGACTCCCTTTCAAGATGAATAACAATATATTGATCACGAGACGGGTAAGCCGCCAAGACAACTTTCGGAATCACAATTTTTTCAAAATTTACAATTTATAAATTAAGACCGCTTTCGACTGTTTTAAATTGATTTATATACTGTCAAGGTTATCTGTGAAAGTTATTGCATTTTCACTGGGACGAAGCGCTCACTTTTTCATTAGTTGAAATATGAAATTATAATTACATTTCCTTGCCCACATTACACGAACAACAGCAATAACTGGAAATTGGAGCATGTTTAGCTCAACCCACCACCTCCCCATTGCCATTGAACGGTAACACAATTTTAGTAAAATTTTTTGCAGAACTAGAGGCGAAACAAAATGAAAAAAAATTATAATTAAATAACAACTAACCTGTGATGAGTGGTAAGGTTGTGTCTACTCTACTGTGTGTAACCAGTCAGGTCAACAGCTTGGCCAGGATGTGGGCATAATTTACTTGGCTGCCATCGATTTGGCTAAAATGTGTCAACAACAGTTGCTGGGGCCAGAGCATGACAGCTAACTAATGCCAACCGACTAGGTGTGTGCACGATATCAAGAGCAGCTTGAAACAATACAACACATGTGTGTGTGTGCGAGTATGTGAATGTTTGTTATGGGTATGTGACAGGCGGCTGTCATTTGTAATGCGCTGCGTGCTACAAAGTACAAAAAGTATCATGTCTCGCAACAATAACTCACACACGAACAACATAAACAATGTGACGCCTGCACATTTGCAAGTTGAAAAGAATTCACACTGAAAACAGTTTCATACACACAATCACAATCACACACACATATCCATACACTCTTATGTCCTAACAGTGCTGTGTTGCATGAGCTTCAGAACAATGTTCATACATTTTTGAAATAAATGTGTACAGACATTTTGTACGATTTTGTGACTCTAGAAACGCATTTAATGCATATGAGCTATATGAATACATACATACATACATATATATTCATGCAAGAACTTACACTTATACTTGCTGCAATTGCTTTTTGAAAGACTTGACTCAAAAGCCCAAGAATGCAACACATTTAAGTCACATTTAAGTCAACCTGCAGTTACTCCTTATTTGCTCTATGTGTGTGTGTGTGTGTGTACTTACGTCATAGAAAGAGACAGTTTGTGGTTGGTTTAACTATTCATGCCCCAGCATTTGCAAATCCGCCTTGCTTTGGTCAAAAAAACGTATGCAATGAAACTATGACTGTCCCCACCCGTCATATTAATTGTAGTCAGCCTCCACAAGCCTTCCTCTCCATGAACAAGTAGAAAAGATTCCCAGATTTTGGAAGTCGCTCAATACATACACAAAAATAAACTGGAAATTTTAAATGTAAATTTCAAATATTGTAGAACTGAAATTTGTAGAACAAATTTGGTCTTTTTTTTTGTCTTGGTCTTTATTTCTTTTGGCCTCAAATTAAAATTGATAAGCATCTCTTTACCCATCCGGCGAATATGGTATACAGACAATTGCATTTTAAGCTAGTAGTCACTCGCCTTCGTGATTCACGCATTATACTGACACACGACTTATGTTTAAGTAAATGTCTCCCTCAGCCTGTTACATAAACTTGCACTAACCCATTGCATAATTTTTAAGAATATTCCCTTTGAAGCCAAGATAAAGCCTTTCACAGGTGCAAAATATATATACATATATGTAAGCATTTGCATATTTCTCATTTTGTCCACATAAACGTATATTATTCTTTAGTTCTGCTATGACAATTTATCCTTTTGCTTTAAAAAACTGTAATTTGTTACTTGGTTGCTTACCGAAATAGAAATGTGTCTATTTATTTTCTTCAAAGCTCAAAGTATGTGTAAGGAATACTAACTTTACTTAGTGACCCAGCAGCATCAATAATATTCTTTAAATTTTACCAAAAATTGTTAAAATAGTTAAAACTTAAATGCCCAAAAAAGGTCAGCAAACGGCAGCCAGTTGGCCTACAGTGCCTTCCTTTTTCTATACTTCACACTTTCCCGTATACCATCCTCCAGATAGAACGAAGTTAAATGGCACTCATGTAGGGTACTTGGAGAGCTGCAGCTGCACCAGCAAAGAATGCTGACCAATTGGGTTGAGTGCGATTAGAGAGCGCCTTAGTATAAAGTGGTTTGCATTATATCCGGTTGCTACTGGAATGGCAATGCCAATGACCAAGGCAAAGGCAGTGATAGTGGCAGCTGCGAAAGTGCATTTACGTGCCATTTGGTAAGCAGCTGAACATTCGTTGATTCGTTTACGTTAAAGGCAGATATGCTTTATATGTAAGCTGCGCCAAAAAGTATATTTTATTTATGTCATCAGTCAGTCCTATATTTAGGGACTTACATTACAAAATTTAAAGGCTACCTTGAGAATTAAAAGGCTACAATTTAGAGCATTTAAGATAATAGCTTATGAAAGCCACAAAAAGTCAAATTATATGCAATCGTTGGCTAAAGAAGGATCCTACAACCATAGTCTTACACCACAAAAACTTATATTGTGCCAGCCATTAAATTTTAAATGCATTTTTAGATGTTTTTGATTTTTTTCTACTTTCAGACTTTTATAGTTTTTAATTAAAACAAAAATAAAACAAGTAAGGTTGTTTCAGTCAGGACCGCACGTCTAGGAGTTACCCTGAACTCAGAATTTCACACATGCACAAAAACAAACAGCACTTGAGTATTGAGGTGGACAAAACAATTAAATTAATAATTGATTACCAGAGCAGCAAAATCAAATACAAAAAAAATTTCTGAGGAGTCGCTTGCGTGGTGGCTCAAACCGTCAAATCTTTTACATCAGCTGCACTGGCTGCGCCACGCTACCATTTTATTTTGTTGTATTAAAAACTAATCTTGAAAAACCGCTAGAAAGTATGTTTGCAAATGAATACAGACATTTTTTGCGTTTTAGCCATAGAAAAATATAAATTAAGAGGGGAGTTACGGCTCAATAGCCTTCACTCAAAATACTTTACAAGAACGGTACGGTTGCAACAACTTTTATTACTCTATGAACTACACTAGAAAAAATTATTTCTTAATTTTTTTTTTTTTAAGTAAGAGGATTTAAGGATTTCAGGATTTAAGAAGAGAATTGAAATTTGCAAGTTTTTTGTTGTTTTATTGACATTAGCGGCAATTGCAGGGATGTATCTAAAATTCTAAATATTTAAAATCTACGTGTTATGTACGCGTACATTTGAATATAAATTTGTGGGCTCTAGTTTAGTTTAGTTGAGCACATATCGAAAACAGAATAAAATAATCGACAAGTATCGATAGTACGATATTAATTGTAAATAAACTTGACCTGCGTATGGTCTATACAAACTGAAAGAATCGAAAGTCAGATTTCTAGTCTCTATAGTCTCTGAAATCGACGTGTGCATACAGACAGACGTACAGACAGATATGCATGGATAAACCGACTCAGTTAGTATTGCTGATAAATAAAATATATACTTTATGGGGTCGGAGATGCTCCTTGTGCCAGAATTACCTTTTTACATATTTTCAAAGAGTTCAGGATATAAAAATATATAAAAAAAAAATATAAAAATATATGAAACTGAATTTACAATAAAGTAGCAGAAAATATTTTTATCTCTATATCTCAACATTAAGCTTTAGGCTAAACGTACGTAACGGGCACTACTTGTTGGTATTTGTCGTTTTGGGCACCCCTAATTAAATACAATATTGCCCTTTTTATTCTATTTTTTCTTTAATTACAGTTTGGTTCTTGTTAAAGAGTAGCGCCGTATCTTGCTGTTGGCAGTTAAAATGGTAGCCTGTTTGCCAAGTTGGCCAAATATTGCACGCTCGACATAGCACCCGCAATACCAGCAGCAGCCACAAAAAAAAATTGAGAGTTAAGTGAGCTTGCAACAACTGCGGTTCTCCAACAGGACCAATAACAGACACATATACATACACGTATAAAACGGACGCGTACACCCATTTCTACTCCCTTATCCAAGCCGCAAACACAGCAAAGCCGCTAGCAAAAATGGCCATGAAAAGCGTGCCAATATTTACTGACACACACACAATCCTATATTTCCCGCATGTCTATAGGTAGCCCAGAAGCCGCAGCGCGAAAATATCATTTAAAGTCCACAATTGTCAAAGGATACTGTTTTGTTTCTTTTTTATACCCTGAACCCATACGTAAAAAGGGTATAATGGTTTTGTGCAAATGTATGCATGTAGGCAGAAAAAAACATATCTGATCCCATAAAATATATGAACATACTCTTCATCAGGATAACAAGCTGAAATGATTTACACATCCATTTGGATATATACTCGTGTGTATCCGCGTCAGATAAAGTGTTAGGGATTTTGGGCGGCGCCCACTGGAGGCGTGGCAAACCGATAACATCTAAAATCGCATATCGCTAAAGTCCACAATTTTAAAGCTAGAGTCACTTTTAGTGACTTTTTGGTATATATGTAGATGGTGACCTCCCAAAAAGATTGCGGTCTTGATATCCCGGCCACGCCCACTATAACGCCCCCAGCGCTCCCGCTCTCAAAAATCGGATATGCATATATCTCCCAAAGTTTTTGAGCTAGAGTCACCAAATTTTGCATATATCTTGCAGGTATGCTCCCCCAAATATAAAAGAAAAGGCTTTTGGCCACACCCTCTCCCCCATAATCGTGAAAACCGATAAATCTGAAAGGTCAAATCGATAGTGTTGCATATTTGCACAATTTTAGAGCTGGAATCACCAAACTTGGTATGTATATAGCTGGTGACCTCCCCCACAGATTCCACCTTTGAAGGCCACGCCCCCTCCCGCCCCCGTAATCACAAAACCCGTTATATTTGGCATCTCCAATCGATAACACGTGTATATCTCCCATAATTTATGCGATAGAGCCACCTGTCCGGCCCACACAAATTGCAACCTTGATATCCCGCCCACGCCCACTAGAACGCCCAACGCCCCCTCCCTAAAAAATCGGAAACGCCTATATCTCCAGCGTCACTTAATTCGGGATATAAATTAGTGGAAAGCTCCCCCAGAAGTTACAGAAAAATATTTTGGAGAAAAATATTTGTATCGAAACTTTAACAGTCTTAAGGTGCAAACTTCCACATTTATGTATTCTGCAAGATATGTTACATCATACGATCATGTTGTTTTAGAGAAACTAATTTTAATATACGTATAAGTTTGTCCAGCTTCTAATCAGACACTCAAGCATTCTTATTTGTGGTTTTTCGCTTCTGTGGGGCGTTGAACAATAGTTCAAATTGGTTTTTATGTGCCAGGCTCAGCCTGTAGTTTTGTATTGTGGTAGCACGTGCACCACAAAATCAAAATCAACGTTCTGCAAATATCAACTTGCTGCTTGTTTGCGAAAACTTTCACTTTGGGAGCAGTGCTGAGTTGAGGGTAGGTGGACGTCGGGTACGGTTGTGGCAACTTGTGTCAGCCAGTGCTTGGCAGTGCATTCCGCTGCATTGATTGAATGGCCTTAGGGAACACCATAGTGGACTTGTCGTATGTCTACGCTGCTTATGCCCTACAGCAGTGAGTGGCTTCAACAGGCTTTCAAAACTTCAATTGTTTGGCAATTGCCCCAAAATGCATTTCATATTGCAGCGCTCCCTTTGTTATGACTCCCCTGCGAGCTGCTCCCAAATACCGAGGGAGCATTGCCACTCTATTAGCTTACGCTGTTGACTTTGCTTCAATCCTTGTTGGGCTCGGTTTTAGTTTCTTTCACAAAGTGAAATTTGTATATTCTGGGTTTGTACTGGTTTTATGGATTTAATGGATGTAGGTTCCCACTGTAACAGTAAAAATGCATGTGGTTCGAGCCGAAACTCATGATAGACAATTATAGCCATTTATACCTTGTGGAAAATAAAAATTCCTAAAAAGGTATAATAGAAAATGTATGTCTTTTAACGTCGGACCTACCAAAACTGTGCTGCATCTCACACTGCAAGTTAAACGAAAGAACAAGTGAGATTGCTCTAGTCGGGACCACCCGACTAGTAGATACCCTAAACCCAGAAATGTACACATGCACACAAACACTCAGTTGATGAGTATAGAGGCTGTTAAAAATATAAAAAAAAATTTGTCTAATAATTACCAACGAAAAAAGAAATACTCCACAACCGGGAATCGAACTCGCTCTCTACGCTTTAAGGTGCACAACTCATATCAAATGCACCACAATACCAGCTTAATAAGCTGAATGATATGACATTAATTAACCATTGCAAAAAAACAAGGAAAACGAAATTTTTGCACTTGTCATTATAACGATAAAAATTAATAATGATAATAATAATAATTATTATAAATAACAAAAAAATATAAGAATTCAACATTGCTCAACCATCGCTGGATTCGAACCCAGACCTTCACATTAAGCGACTCAACACTTACCAAGTGGACCTCGCTTTTGCCTGGCTGTGTTGTGTTAAAATTCAACTTAACTGTTGGAAAAAAATGCTTAGAAAAATGCAGGACAATATCTGCATATGCGTATGTATGCGTGCACATAAACACAGAATTTGCCAAGCAGCTGCGCTTGGCCCCCACTACTGAAAATA